>JAOEHI010012257.1:0-28024 GCA_025447815.1 Percopsis transmontana
CACACACACACACACACACACACACACACACACACACACACACACACACACACACACACACACACACACACAGTGGAAAGAAAAAGTATGTGAAACATACTCACATAACATGTGATCTGATCTTCCTCTAAGTCACAAGTATAGACTAAATTGTGCTTAAGTTACAGTCATAACACACAATTATAATCTTTTACGTCTTCTCTACTCCCAGCCGGAAGGCCGTGGGTTCAAGCACCAGTTAGCCTACCTGTAAGAATCCTTGAGCAAGATGCCTAACCCCTACCTGCTCCATGTAATAGCAGCATGTATTTGTAAGTCGCTTTGGATAAAAGCATCTGCTAAATGACCTAATTGTAATTGTAATTGAATTTTGGACCATTCTTCCTTACAGAACTGCTTCAGCTCAGATATATTCTTAATATGTCTGATGTGAATGGCTCTCTTGAAGTGATTCCACGGCATCTCTATTGGGTTAAGGTCTGGGCTCTGATGGCCACTCTAGACTTTTAAGCAATTCTGTGGTAGATTTACCTCGATGTTTAGGTTCATTGACCTGCTGCATCACGCAACTTCTTCTGAGCTTCTGTTGCCCAGGCCCGGAGGCTGCAAAGCAGCCCCAAATCACGAAGCTTCCTCCACCATACTTCACCATTTGGATGATTTTTTCATGTTTGTATGCAGTACCCTTTTTATAATACGCCATTCGTAGAGCTTCTTCAAACAATTCAACCTTAGTTTCATAAGTCCACAAAGTACACAAAACATTTTCCCAGAAGTTGACTATTAATTACATAATGACTTTGAGTCACCAACCTAGCCAGTCATCTGCCCCTATAAAATACACACTCATGTGTGCAGGGCTCTACTACTGAAACTGTAAGGTGCCTGACACAATGTGACAACATGTCAGATGTTTCAGTGTAAACTGGATGAGCGGTGAAGTGCTGAACACTCTGCTTTGAGGACATCCTCAAGGGGCTGTGCTTCACTTTTTCAAAAGGAGGACTCACTCTGCAAACAGGACACATTTAGAAACGTGCATAATTCAGAAATGGAAGAAATACGGAGAATTAGGCTTCCATAAATTCGACACAAGGATACATGCTCCACTTTCTCTATATTTGAAAAATACACAGATGTCTTACCTCTTCGGAAGCTTCTGTGGTATGTGAGCAAAGAAAGGATATTTTCATTTGTTTTGTTTACCTAATGCCCCAAGTCCTAGTTGTCAATAGGTCCTAGCCGCACCTAGCAGGAAGTATTACTCTACTCTCCTGCAATGTAAGTGACTGATACTGATAGGAGATCTGGAGATTGTGTATTTTTGTGAGGGCAATAGCCAAGGGGATATGTGGTTTGCATTATGTTGTCAAGTATGAACCGCAAGTATATTCAAGTGTGAACTTCTGCTCTCAGTTGAGCTAGCCTATTGCTTGTAAAAACTACAGCCAACATTTTTAATAATAGTGTTGCAATGTGTTGTCAATTTACAATTACAATTTACAATTTGATTTACATTTAACAGACGCTTTTATCCAAAGCGACTTACAATTACATGGTGCTATTACATGGAAAAGGTAGGGGTTAGGCATCTTGCTCAAGGATGCTTACAGGTAGGCCACCTCCGGGGATCGAACTCACGATCTTTCGAAGTCCAACACCTAGACCACTAGACTATCCTGCCCCCTCCACTAGACTATCATGCCCCCTTAGTTACGGTTATTAGTTATTTAGTTACGGTATCTACACAGCCTTAAAACTCACAAGACAAAAAAGAATTTTTCCGATACATAAAATCTAAATGAAACATCACATATGAAGTTTTTTTTCACAAGGCAAAGTTAATTCTTCCTGACATGACAGCAGTAATATTGTTCTAATGTCTAAACATTGATGACCCAAAAGTGAGAATGATTCTAATGGCCTGAATAAAATTCTGGTTATGGCCTATGAATTTCTGTAGTCCTTTGAACTACCAGTTACAATTTATTTAAGCTTTAAAATAACAGATCTTAAAAGTTATTATATTCATTTCCATAGTTGCATTAAGATGTGATCAGTTGCAAAAATTTCAGTCTTATCTTGACTGAGTGCTCAGTTGGATTCAGGTTTTGAGATTGACCAGACAAGTGACGAGCTGTCCATAGCGATTTATGGTATTTGGTTGAATCTGACCAACTGAAATGTTTCTGTACACTTCAGAACTCTCCCCGCTGCTGTCGTTATGAGCCACATCATCAATTAAACACATGTGAGCCAGTTCCAGTGGCAGTTATACATCACCAAGTCATAACACTACCTCTGCCATGTTTTATAGATGAGGTTTTGCTTAGGATCATGAGTAGTTCCATTCTTTCTCCACACCTTCTTTTCATCCCTCTGGCACAGGTTAATCTCTGCATCATGTCTATAATGACTGTTCCAGAACTGTACAGGTTTTGTTACATTTTGTTTGTTAGCAAACTGCAACCTGGCCTGTTTTGTTCTTGAGGCTTACCAGTGGGTTGCATCTTGCGGTAAACCCTCTCTGAGGTTATCATGGTGTAGTCTTCCCTTTATTGTAATCTCTGACACAGCTATGCCTACATCCTGGAGTGTCACTTTGGTCGCTCTTGGAAAAAGGAAGTGAATGTATTCTTCAGTCCTCTACAGTGGTCCTCCAGGCCATTTTGCTATTGCTGTACAGCATGTGACGTCACCCATAGATTATCTGAAGAACGGGTTTGAAGCTCCAAGTGTGCCTGACTCCCACCCAACTCCTAGCAATATATAATGAATGGATAAATTGATGTTAGTTAATATAATTTCAACTGATGAGTTATATAAAAATTCACCCCTTGTAAAGTTGTCATGAATGGGGAAACTAGCTATAGAGACCAAAACCATTTTTTGTACCAGGCTGTAAACTGGATTGACTCGCTTTTGGAGCCAGTCTCAAGTGGTCATTAAAGGAACTGCATATTTTGGCACTTCTGCGTTGGATTCATTTTTCAGCACCAGAGGTTGGCGCTTGTTATATAGCATATGAAAGAAAATAGCACATTTTCTCACAGAAGAATCTCTATAACCTCTATGATTTGGAAACGCTGCCAAGCATATACTGTAACTCTGTCCCCACTAAACACAAGCTCAGTCACTGGGCGTACAGCGGCAGGTAGCACTGGGAGGGGGAGGGGCTAGTGATGGGGTGTTACCAATTTGTTTTTATAGCTGGGTAAATACAGTGTGTTTGTACTACACGTCTACCGGCAAGGAATCAACAGGAAACGTTCTTCAGAGAAAGACGGAGGTGTTGTGCCTTCGTCACAACATAGATAGTCGCACTTCCCTCAGGTGGAAAGCCTTGTACTTCGTGGAGATACAGTATATTGCACTGTGCTAGTAGGACTGTACGGCATAATCGCTGCACTTCTTGACCTCTCTGGGGTGTGCCTCTATCTTTCCATTAAACCTCTCAACCGCTCCCACCATGGCTTCACCATTAAACTCTCTCTTCCCATTAGCAGTCTCTGGTCTCTCATGGCGCTTTTTTTTTTTTTTTTGCCGTTGTCTATCCTTATCTCGCGCCGCTCTCCTGCACACAGCATCCTGTTTGCGCTGGGGCAGGACAAACATTGCCTCTGCGTGACGCCGAAGACATTTCACAGGCTACCACGTTTTCTGCATGGGCCCGATATCTCTATAATTGGGCTCTTCCTGCGGTGGGACTGGGCGAGAGAGAGTCTGAATGGAAATAGAGAGAGAGAGCGAGAAGGGGAAAAGGAGAGGAGAGGAAGAGAGGAGGCTCTGTGTGTGTGTGTGTGTGTGTGTGTGTGTATGTGTGTGTGTGTGTGTGTGTGTGTGTGTGTGGTGGGATCACTTTTAGTTTTCCCACCAAGACAACATTAAAAATGCCCCCCAAGAAGTCCACGCTCACAATTCTGTCATCATGTACTATGTAAAGCAGAAAGATCAACATAGTGTCCGTGTGACAAAAATAGGTTAAAATCCATCATAGTTCATCAAACCAAAAAAACGGGACAATTAAGACTCCCTCATCACCAGGCAGAAAAACATCAGGCCATCCATGTCCGAAATATGCCCAAATCAAGACTAAATCTCCCAAGTCGTCCACTCCAATAATGGTTCCCTAAAGCATTGACGTTCGCGATGTGCCAGAAATCTGTGGTTCCAAAATAAACAGAAGTATAAACAGTTGGTTTCCACAACACAAGGCCTCGAGAGCAAGTGAGTCACGCATCTGAACCACCACCACAAATGGATTACTTGTTAGCTGAGGAGCTAAGCTAGGTGGAACTCTGGACATGCCGAGTTCTGGTCAGGGGTAGGATGACCTGCAGCTGAATTGTTTCGGTGGATGTTCCAAGGATGGTCTGGTTTGTATTCTAGTAAGCCTGTCACAATGTCTGAGATGGTCCCTTCCTTTATTTTAATTAGCCTTCTATTATTTAGACGTACCCTTCACAGACCAGATGTTGTCGTGTTCTATTGATGAAAGAGTCCTTCAGTAGACGGTGCTTGAGTGGACTTGTGACATCTGTCCAGCTCCGTCACTTTTTCTTCATCACACTGGTTCTCTTCTACCATGTGAAATATTCCCTTAGTGGCTATTTTTAGAGGCTTACTCTCTCCCAACGACCAACACATCAAGGCTCTCTCTTCAAGAAACTAACAGCAGACACCCAACAGGAGAGGGGGCGTCTGTGCGAGTCTCTAGTTTCTAAGCCCAGACCTGGTTCAGAGCTTGTGCAAAGGAATCCCCAAGAGCACGCTCACTTAAAATATATCCAAATAAATAGTATTTTATGGGAATGTCAAACTACGTTAATAACCTTGCGTCAGTCGTTTCGCAGTCTGATTTCGCAACTTTCTGAGGTACTGGCACTACAAAAAAGAAGTGATTGTGAAAGTTACGCTTCTAACTTTCACAATCACTTTTGTGTCTCATACATTTGGGTGGTTGTTAAGTGTACTTGGTAGTCCTAGTTACAATGTAGGACATGAGAGATGGACAGAAAAATACAGTACTGTAAGAAAGGAGCAGGATAGTCTAGTGGTCTAGGCGTTGGACTCCCAGCCAGAAAGTCGTGGGTTGGAGCCCCAAAGTTGGCCTACCTGTAAGCATCCTTGAGCAAGATGCCTAACCCCTACCTGCTCCATGTAATTGTAAGTCGCTTTGGATGAAGTTGTGCAGCCTTATAAAGGATGTAAGGATGCAAACCCTGCACTGTAATACTACACTCAATACTGTGCTGGTCTAAAACTGCTGAAGAAGAGTAGAGTAACATGAATTACAATTAGCATCTATATCTTAAAGATGATGTTGCTATAGGCTAGATTGTGTGTAGCACATGTGAAGAACAATGAAGTCAGTGTAATCTAATCTAGTGTGAGTTGGGCAATCGTTTGGCTATAGTGACGAGAAAATGGGTGTAGTTCAAGAATACAGTGGCCCTTCGACACATTGTTAAAAGAATAGGTCATATAGATATGAATGAGCACCATGAAGGCACCCATTCACGAAAAACAATGTCCGGACAATGTGTCTTTACCAAAAGTAGAGAAATAATATGACACAAAAGAGTTATTTTTCAACTTCTAACAAAATACCTTCAAAGGCAGACAGAACAACCTCCAGTTTCACAGGTCCAGCGAGCCGACCGCTTATATCTCTTTAACCTGCTCCTGGTCTACCCACATCTCCAAGTCTGACCGGTCAATCCCAGTGACCTTGCAGTAGAATAAAGCTATGCAATAGGACAGAATGAACTATGTCAGAAGCACACACAAACAGGATGGGGAGTGGACGCAGGCCCTCATAAGTGAGCCGTAAACAGGAATTGAGAAACAAAGTGCTGTCTAATCTCTCTGTTCCAGATGCAAAACTTGTGCAAGCTAACAAATACGCCTTGCTTATACACTCTCTTTCTCACACACACACACACACACACACACACACACACACCACACACACACACACCACACACACACACACACACACACACACACATTTTGGATTGAAGCTCTTCTGTTGTGGATAATAGTTATCTACTCAGTCAGAACATTTACCTAACCTGATCTCATAGCAAGCACCATGTCTCATAGCAACTGGACGGAAGTCTCCATTCTAGTGGAAAAGGTAGACTGCAAGAGCACATCAGGTTTGCTAGCTGTAGTTTTAGTTTTCCCTCCTGTCTATGTGAAATTGTGTGAGGCCGCCTTTATTTTCAAAAGTAAATCCAAAAACCTTTGTGTGGCACCTAGCCTTTTTCCCACCATTGCAACCTACAGTGCTATACTTAGCAGGCAGTGGCTTGATGTCTTCCTGCACAGTGGCGCACTACACAGTAGCTATCTGTATTATCGTGATTGCATTCCGAGAATACGTCTATATAGAGTTATAATGATAAATACCTAAAATAATAAGAGGATAAGAATACATCAAGATATCTAATGAGACCGTTTGAGCCTGAGGTGAACGGAGAGGCCAAACTACCAAGGAGCAATAACAAAGACAGGTCAAAAGAGACCACCGTATTCTGGTTTTCTGACAAGCAGCCTAATGTTTCAGTGATCCAAAAATATCAGCGGCCGCCTGGACCCTTGATTTATTAACTGCCAGGAAAAAAATCCCAGAGGTTTATTTGCCATAGGAAAGCTTCTTGCTGTACCCGGAACAGCCTCTGACAACAAGGGCGTGGCATCCCGTGGTGACAGAGACATGACCAGAACTAGGGCCACAAATCTCTGGACACGTGCCACCAGAAAACACTTCAGCTTTATCGATAGCTAATCTGAGAAGACAAGAGGACAATGATGCTGTCCCTCAATCTCTTTCTGTCAAGCCTGGTCTGTTTTTATCACAGAACAGCTTGTACTATACTACAGCAGGGACAGGGATCTGGGATCTTAAACATATTTGACTAGTCAGTTTACAGAAATCACACTAATTTTGCTCAGGTAATATTTATACATACTATATAGAAATACCCCGCCCAAAACAGCAGATACTATTGTGAGGATGTTATAAAGTACTTTGGTTCTATAAATTACACAGAATGTACATAACTCAGTGCTACCTGACTTGTGTTGTGGTGGATGTTGGTAAAATGAGTAACCACTTTGCTCTTCCCTGGGTAATAAAAGCCAGACACGAGGCCAGCGGAAAAACAAACCCCAGCTACTGTGCCTCTCTGCTTGGAGATGCTGCTATTCGGGACAGGGGGGGGAGAGGGTGCCAGGGCTCTCTAGGCAATATTTCTCACTAATTCCCTGGAACACTGTGGCCCCTGGGATTGTTTTTAGGCCATATGTATCTGCATCTGTATCTGAAACAGTGCACATCAATAAACAATATAGGCAAGTTAAAATGTAACAGAATTAGCCAAACATGACTAGATTTCTAGAAATGTCTCTAGAGATGAAGGCAACCTAAAATGTAAAAGGAGAAAAAGGAAAAGGAAAAGCAGCGTTAGCAGTGTTAGATATAAAGCAGGCATTAGCATAGCAGTACATTCCACATGAGCACATGAAACATTAACATGGTGCAATATCCAAACAACATAAAGCAAAGCATGTAGAACTAGTTGCAGACAGACAACAAAAGAACAAAGCACATAAAACGACTTTAATTAGCTACAGTAAGCACATGTACAAGCCATTACAGCAGCCAGACAGCTGTGCAGACAGACCACCACTAAGCACGTATGCATACATTCACTCAAGATGCCACAATGCGGGCAAAACAGGCAGTTAGCAAGGCACTCTTATGTGCACTAGTAAAGAGTGCAGCTCCGATCGACATGGTGGATTGGCTAAAAGCAGTTTTTCTGGGTCCATTGGGACCAGGCAATCAAAAGGAGTGATACGAAGACACTGTGCTAAGCAAATATGCGACTTTAGTTTGTATTACAAGGCAGATATAAAACTCTTTTTTTGTTTTAATAATGTTGTTATTTAGCAGACGTCTTTATTCAAAGTGAGTACAATTAGTATTAGAGGATAGGCATCTTGCTCAAGGATACTTTCAGGAGGCCAGGCATGTCAGGAATTGAACCCAGGACCTTCCGACCTGCCCCCTTCATATATATTTATGTCCACTTCGAAAAAGTGTAGACTTTTTTTTTTTTTTACTCCATCGTACAGCAACGGATCATTGGAACATTAAGCTGCTTGTCAGAAAACCAGAATACGATGCATGGCCTCTTTTGACCTTGAATCTTATAAGAACCGATTTAAGCTTACCAATTTTAATGCACACATGCATGAGGTGCACTGGGTTTCTGTAGGTTTCAACAAGTTAAGACTTTTTAAGACCTTTTTAAAGATCATTATGAATGCAATTTGAGACCTATTTCACGTCCAAACCGGCAATAAACCCACACACTAGCTGGGTGTGCTCTGGTACATTCTCACCGCACTGCACAGTTTGCATTAGTGATTATGTTTTGTTTTGTTACAGTGTGATCAATACAACATTTTCCAAAAAACATTTAAAAGCGAAAATGAAGTTAATGCAACTTTATGGGGGGCAGGATAGTCTAGTGGTCTAGGTGTTGGACTCCCAGCCGGAAGGTCAAGGGTTCAAGCCCCCTGTAAGCCCCCTGTGAGTTGGCCTACCTGTAAGAATCCTTGAGCAAAATGCCTAAACCCTACCTGCTCCATGTAATTGCACCATATAATTGTAAGTCACTTTGGATAAAAGCGTCTGCTAAATGATCAAATTTTTACTTTATAAAAAGTAATCCAATAAAATTTTATGACCTGTCAAAATCATATTTGAGACATTTTAATGCCTAAAATTCAGATTATTGGATTTTAGTCCTTAAGGACCAGCGGAAACCCTGGGTGAAGCGAGAACATACGGCTAAAATTTGTATTCAAGAACTTTTACCTAGTTTCCATCTTTGGCCCAACAAAGAAAAAACAGCTATTACAGGTGAAGAATGAGCATTATCTGGTGGCTTACTGGACTACGGCTCCACCAGGCCTCACTTTCACCTCCTTATCCTCGCTAGTTTCTCTCTGACCAAAAAAGGTTCATAAAAACTGGTCAGACACAGTAGAGAAGGTATAGCATTCTCACTAACGTCTGATGCACAAGTAGTAGCAGTAGCAGTATTAGATACTACTATGAAGAAACTGAGAAGCTGCAGGCATGTGGCCCAGAGAGCCCATCAAACAAGTCATGTGTACACAGATATCGAGAGACGGAATAACTATTATCAAGGGGTTTCTATCAAACCTGACCACTGAAACCTCTCCTTTAGCATTTTCTGTTTGTCCCCGAGGGAAGGAAGCATAGTTTAGACAAGTCAAAATCACATCTTAACCCCCACGACATGTCAAAACCCAGTTCAATTTATCCTCTCTGCCCCCCTTTTTCGTGCTGTTTTTATCACTTTAAGAGGAAACTGGCTTACAGCTCAATTCTTCACTGTCACACAATTTCCCAAGTCCAGGCCATGGGACTTTTTCCCTCCAAAGGCTTAATGAAATAAAAAGGATGTCTCAGACAAAGACGCACTTGTGGACCAAGGTCTATATATAGTTCTCAGAGAAGAGGGGTGGAGGGCTGGAAAGAGGAGGGGTGGGGAGGGCGATTGCTCGGTCTGGAGTGACGGTGAGCGCCTGGTATTGTTTGAGCAAACCAGAGTGGAAACTTGGCAGTGTCTGTATAGAGGTAAGCGATAACCCCGCGTGTTAAGGGGCAATGCCCGCAGATGATAAGCTTGTGTAAAGACACAAAGTCACACACAAACACACAGATTCCCAATGTAACTGTACAAAAAGAGCGCGAGCACACACACACACACACACACACACACACACACACACACACACACACGTGCAAGTATGCATCAGAAAGCACATACTGGCCCCGGGTGAGTGTTTCCACAGATGAGGACACAGTTGGGGAGCGGTCACAGAGCCGACCTACGCAACGTGATTCACACAAAGGCTCCAGAACATCGGAATGGACCAACACAGCTGTTGCAGCCATTGTTCATTACTGGTCACTGGTCATAAGCCCAAGACAACGGCGCCATGTGTCGCTGGTGCAAGCACACCACTGTACAATATAGCAGCAGTATCTGAAGCGCATTACGGAAGGAAACCCAATGAAGATCAGTTGTATTGGGAAAATAACAAAAAACTACCAATGTCCTTGCAAATCGTGCAAGACGTTTAGAAGAATTTACTACAAAAAGAATAGGAAAGGATTAAAATTTACATTTGCTAAACCCACAACAGTATAGCTTCTTTACCTAAATATTCTACAGACAGACATTCTGGATAAAATTATCTTTTGGTCGCTGTATTCAATGACCCAGAAAGATTTTGCTCAACCTCATTTAATTTCCATATATTCTCAAATACTTCTTCTAACATGTCAAACAAAGCTGATTAGAGTTAGGAGGGCGGGCTGGAAAGTTCTACATATCTTCTTTTATTAATTTCTAAAGGGTGGTTACTAAAATGTTTTGGGCTCGATTTAATCATCCAAATATATCCAGTGGTTAAAACCTCAAAATGGCAGCTCCTCTTCTATTCTACAGAAAGTGTGATGCAGAAATTAAGTAATTAGGTGACAGACTAAACAAAACAGCTGCTAGTTTAGGAGTAACACTCAGACACTACTGTACACTATTTTGGTTTCCTTCTGTCTCTCTTCTGAGCTCCCATCCCTCAGCAGTTGTCTCTATATAAGCCAAATCTGAGGGGACAAGCTAGAATTTTGGATGCATTATCAGCTAACCCGCAGTTCTTCCTCGGAAAAGTTGAAACCATAACGAGGCAGTTGACACAAAGCAGCAGCTAGGAAGAAGTTTATTTTGTAACGTGTCAGTAGCTCGCCTGCATTAGTGTGTGTGTGTGCATGTGTGTTAGTCAATCAAGTGTGCATCTCGCCTTAAGGGGGAACCACAAAGCCTGAAACACACTCACCGCATTGGGTGGTTTGGACATGCTCCACGCGACCTGAACTAGAAGCCATAGCGATATTCTCCTAAACTAACGGTGGGACTATACTGTATACAAATTGGACAGAACGGTACAAATGTCGTTTAGGAAGACAGAGGAAGTTGTTAGGCAAACTCCTCTGTCCTTTATTATTATTGTGAGAACATGAATTACAACGCTGTTGCAATTTACAACTTCTCAATGTTAAGGAAATATTTGTATGTTTGGCGATGCTTTCAAGGAGAGAGCGACATAACAGGAAATGGTCGGTATGTCCGCTAGGCTACACAAAGAAAGGTGAAAAGAAGTTACATTTAAGAATGTTATATTCTCATTCTTGTTTCAACAAGGAGATACACTTCAGATACTTTCTTTATATTCATAAATAAATCTTTGTGTTGTTGTTCTTGTGAGTTTGTAAGTATCTTGCAAGTATCTAAATCTAAACCTTTATCTTGTCTTTAGTCGTATCGGACAGTCAAGTCCAGAGAAACATGGTGGCGCTTTTATAGATTATACTGTTTTTTTTTTACCACCTGTACACAACACAATCACAAGGACTTTATTAATAGCCAATTTGATTAAAAGTACGTTTTACCAATTTTTATAAACATCTAAACAGAAGTGCACATCATAGACGTGACATGTTTATTCTAGTTTTCGTCTACAATAGTAGGTTTTTGACCTTCGCACAGAAATATTTTCAGTTTTAATTCTGTTTTACTCAGTGGTTTAAGCATATCAGCCACAACTACTATATGCCAAAGCTCTTAAAATCTTCACAGGTGTCATTCATAATCCTCACTCTGTCCCGATATATTCTTTCTAGCCGTTTGAAATACAGCACCTCCGCTTGTAATTTCTGCTATCTGCATGGTCCCATATGGAAGGATGCTTGAGATAACCAAAGCGCCATCCTGGGCCACAAATTTGATGCAATTTAGCGATGCTGCAAATCCAAGTATAAATCAATAGGTACAATACTACCCAAACACACACAATTCTGAAACTTCAAATATTCATAGATACAGGTGTGTCATGTCGCATTTTAAGTGTCGCAACCAAAACATGTCTCACGATTATGGTAACAGCTAACATGTAGCAACACCACCCAGCCACTCTGGCCAACAACATGACTCCTAAAGATGGAAAAACATAAAAGAGTGACTTGGCCAGACCATTGAGTAATTTTTTGCAGGCCTGTAGGCATATTGGAGAGAGAGAAAACAAACAACCAATGTCTTTAACTAGGAAAAATGTCTCACACACCGTATCTGCACAATAAGGCCTCTCCATCAAAGGTGTTAAATAAACAGCCAGGAATGTGTGGTTGAGTTTGTATTAAAAAAAAAAGGCATAAAGGGAGCAGGCAAGCACAGCGAGAAAGAGACAGGAGGGAGAGGCAGGGAGGGAAAGATGGAGACAGAACGATAACTTAGCTGTGGCACCATCTCTCAGGATGCATAGGGTGTCTTGAAACCCACTTTCATAAACTATAAACTGGTGAGCACTCTATGTTTTCCCCTGTGTTCTTTCTGTCAGCACACCCTGGCCAGGGTAAATGCTTGCACTGATCCACTCCTGTACTGGAACACTCCCAGCATTTGTTTGTGTCAAAGCACTTTCAATTATATGTTTAAACTGTAACTAGAAGTCACAAATTTATGGAATTCAGACTTTATTTATAGATTATGCCTATGGAGCGTTTGAAATAAAAAAAATCAATCCAATCTATCTCTTCCATGAATTGGATTGCACACTGAATATCGCTTGAAAAAGAAAATACATTTTTTTTATAAAATCAAGAATCAAAACACTATTTTAGCAAGGCCTATCTCATGCAAATCCATTTTCCCTGCATTTACATTAAGTTATCCAATCAAAAAAGCTAGCCTATCTAGTTAATAGCCTACACTCTTGCTACAGTAGGACTTTGACTACACTCCAGCAAAAATTCTCATGTTTTAAACTTCCTTGTTCGGCCTTGGCTTTTTTGCCTGAATAACACTTCTTATTTATGCATATGACATCATCCAAAAAAAAAAGAGAAAAAAGTATTCCAAAGTAGATGTGTGTGTCAAAACATGTTGGACACACAGTCCAAGTATAGCTTATACACCAGCTCTTCAGATCACACTTTGGGTTTACAAGAGGGAAGTAAGCCAAATTCCTCTGATAAACAGTGCTGACGCAAACTTGAAAACAGTACATAAACTGTATGCAGGATTCAAGTGACAAATACCAACACTGTGATAATACAGCAACAAACACACCTCTCGAACTCCACGCAAACATCATTCGCTCAAACCGCTCTGCAAACTCACATTTCAACTATCCGCTCTTGAAGTAGGTGCATGTTCAAATTAATACAAAGTTCCTTAAAGCAACCGTGCGCACACACACACACACACACACACACACATACGGTCAGACTCGACCAGCGAGTATTAAAAGGAAGTACTGCTTTTTTTCTATTCTAACTCCTTAATGATGGGCTATGTATATTTACATTCCTACGAGCAGGCTAGTGTAGACATGTACATAATGCCATTTACAGGAAGAGGAAAGGGAGTCAGATAGCTTGAAAAGAGTCATCACGTGTAGGTTATAGAGGACCATAAAATAATGAAGTGAAAACGTAATTAAATAATTATCACTCTGTATCTAAAAAACTGCCATTGCAACATGATTCGGGGTTCGGGAGTGCACACTTAATGCATCCAGACGACAGCACGTGAAAACGATTGAGAAAAAAAGATCATAGCTTCTCAGCTCAGGCATGATAGTAGTTTTTCTAACATTCACTTTACACTAATAGGACTCACTAATTTTTGTCATCCTCGTGCAAAGACAAGTTGAAGCTACCTGAGGCTAAGAGCTATACCCTTCTTTGAGGCGTGAAAGTCACAAACCTTCGTACTCTTATGCAATTAACATATCAAAACTATAGCAGTGCATGACTACGCAGCTAATACACCTTCACACAGCTCACAATTGCCGTGACAGGCAGAAGCTAGGCGTGTTTGGACACGGAGGTGACTTGGGAAACACAGGGTGTACTCAGCCACAGCCAGAAAGCCAGACCTCCTCCAGGGAACTCCTTCTGCATGACAACAAGCAGGAAGCAGGAGGAAGAAAAGGGAGGGGTGCTTGCAGAGGCCTTATGGGTCGTATAAATCAGGACGGAACCATATTCTTGTTTACACTAATCTCTGGCAACGGGAGGCTCATTGTAGCTCTCCGGGCAGCTTAGTAAATTCAGGGTTTCAACTCAAGCAGGATGGTAAAATTCTTTAACTTTTTGTCACTTTTAACTTAAGATGTTACTGTCAGCCCCAATCTTAAGTTTTATATAATGCTCACTGGTTAATCTTTACACATAGTAACCATAACAACCGGACTGTTAATAACTATAATTACCATAGCATGGGAGGGGAGAAATATCTAAATTTGTTTTAGATTTGTTTTTAGAAATTTACAAATTAAGCAACATTCTTTAAAGTCCCTTCTGGTTTTTGAAATTGCACAATTCCAGAAATTCCATGACGTGGGAAGCCTTTGACTTGCAAATCAAAGGATAAACTGTTTCATGCTCTGTTTTTGAGTTTCCTGAATCTGATTTGACTCTGATGTTAATGAGCCTTGTTAATTACCATGGTAACCAGGGCCAGGCTGTTAGCTGCTAGCTTCTGTACTACAGTGGAGATGAGAAGCGAGCGTGAATGAAATGGCGCTAAACTGGCTTTGGCAGATTAAAGTGTTACAGATATTGTGAACGTGAAGGGGTAAGATAGCAGCAGTATAAATAATTTGGTTGCTGTGGTGTGTTCAGGGACCCATGTCTGGTAGTGGGGGGTCAGGGGTCGGGGGGGATGTGTTCCCTATCAAGCTTTTCTTATCTGGTATAATAATGGGTCTTGGAGCAGACCCAAATTTCCCTTGCTCTGTACTAACATCTACCCTTTTTTTCTGGATTAAGTCGGGGCCCTGGCCTGGGCATTCATTGTCTTGCTCTGCATTTTCCTTCCTTCCATCTCTCTTACACACACGCACACACACACATGCACACACTCACACACCTCCCTGAGCAGGGTTGCTGAACTCTGGAAAAATCTGGAAAGGTTGGCCCTATCCCATGTTATTCATGACTGGGAATTTGTGTGCTTGTAGATCCAATATGCTGTGCATGCGCACTGGTTGGAATCCTTTGTGCAACCAGTGACTGCCTGTTTATTTTGACTGGTAAGATCAACATATCTGGGCAGCCAGTGGGAACGATTCGTTCCTTACATCAGCGAAACGCTCCAGCCTGCAGCTCGGGTGGGTTAAGCCCTGCGATACCAATCCACCCTGCTGTACACCCCGTTCCTGGGGCGCACTGACCTCACAAAAGGCTCCATGCTCACAAAACAGCCTGGCACAGTTTGGATACAGTACCAACAGGATGCTAGACACTGAGAGAGCACTTCTGTTGAATGGCAGCCTGGGTTACATATGGACAGAGTATGGACAGATGGACACCCAGGGCTCTGAGCCCCTAGCCATACACAAAGAAGTACGAGGGAGAACATTGATATCTGTGGCCTGTTCATGTTTACGCTTCACATGGAGCTGCTTGCACTAAAAGTTATTGACACACATTCAGCTAAGTGGTGAGAGAACTTGGAGCGGTTCCCCTGAGCAGTTGCTTTACTTTAATCTAAAGTGAATGCTTGAAACCTTCACACTGTCTAACGTGAATCGGCATGCGAATTAATCTAGTGGCCAAAGAAGTTCAAGCAGAGGAATACATTTAATTTAACTAGACACAGGGCTCATATCTGTGAGGGGTGATATCTCAGATCATCAAGCAACGCATCATTCATATAAAAAAAAAAACACGATCACTGCAAGACGTTCATGAAAGCAGGTTTGTTCGATTGATTCATACAACTGGCAGCGCCTAGTACAGCATTACATCACATACAGTACCTTACCTGCACATAAATAGCAAGCCAACGCAAATAAACACAGAGCAAGCTACTTTGTTGGAACCTGTTGTGGGTAAAGAGCTTTATGGGGATGTCCACTGGACCTCCAGGAATTCCTATTCTGATAAGTCTACAGTTCATTTCTTTAGACCATGTGAGAAGAATCAGAATTGAACTTGGCCCATGGAAGCAATAATTTAATAGTAACATATTCATTAAACACAATTGTAGAAGACACTACCGAGGAAAAACAGTTCTAAATACTGCCTGCTGGTGCTAAATATATGCCTCTCCATTCCAGCATCTTTATTCCTTTGAAAAGTAAATTGGTATTGGTGCGAGGAGAGCACTCTGATCTTCTGCTGAGGGCAGAGCAGGGAGAACACCAAAATAGTATCATTTGATCTTTCATAAACTTTTCCACTCCTGCAGCAATACACTAGAACAGGCTTTGGCACTGAGGGAGAAACCGCATGCTAGAAAAAGAGAGAGAGAGACAGAGACTGAGAGAGAGGGGGGCATGATAAAGACTTAAATCTCCTCTCATAAACCTGGGCTAATAAGAAAGGAGCACACACACTCATTGACATAAAGCTTGTAAGGTCCCATCATCGCACAATCTCACCTCTGATCAGACACTTGAGCTTCACAAATCAAAGCACAAATTAATGGCACACCTCACCAATAAGGCCATCACTATAAATACACAGCACAAATACTGTTTTACTATATCGACTTAGCTAGCATATGGTTTCCACTATCTTCCTTGCCATTACAACAACATTGCTGTTTTGATTTAAAACTGATATGACCCTCCCAAACCTAAGTGGCTTAAATTCCTCTCTACTCTCGCAGAGCTCCTGTTCTCTACCCCTCCCCCTGCAGCTCTGCCATGCACAGTTGTGTTTCAAACACACAGCAGGTAGGCACCAGTGAAAGGGGTTTTTTTTTTATAATAAAAAAAATCTACGTGGTCCAGCAGTGTTACTACATTGTGGGAAAATGCATGCGGCATCATAGTAAATGGTAAAGAGTCTATTTTCTTAATTATATGGCTTAAACTGACTGAAATACATATCAGCCTCATTTAACCTTAGACTGTTACTGCAGCATGAGTATTCTGTGATGTCTACTAAATGGTGATGTTTAAAAACCTCTTAGCCATAGGAGGAAAGTTACAGGTACAACGTCATATAAAGTGTATTAAGATTCACGCAGAGTTGAGTGTATGTTATCTTAGTTACTAGTTAGCTAGTATCAGAGACATGACGCCCCATGATTCTCTACATTGAGAAGCAAAGAGGACATGCCCTCTCCAGCTCTCTACCTTGTAGAGTTTAACATGCCCCAAGTCATCTCCAATAACAAAACAACATCAACTTCAGCTGCGTAACACGCCTCGGTTCAATCAATCTACACAGCCACAACATGTTTGATGGATTTAACAGGCTTTCATATAGGAAGCGGTGACTATTTATTTTTCTTGTGAATACATCTTGGTGGTTGCATCTCTCAGAGTTGCAGCTATCAAATCAACCTATAAAAATACAGTAACATGTTACTGTATTGGGCCTACTGAATAGGGCCTCCAGACGACAGGCTTAGTTTACCTTAGCCCATACGAAGCAAATACAAAGAGAGAGCATGTAAGGCTATACTCATGTAAATAAGCACTGACATTTGATGCGAATAGGGAATGACAGCGTTTTGCCGCCATCCTTACATTACATTACAGTGGCGCCCTAACATTTGAAACACAATAACCCAATACAATATGACTTTCCAGCTGTTTTTAAATACATATTTGACATTCCAGTTACATAAGTCCTTCAACACTAAAGTATTTCACTTTAGCACCCCCAGATAATGTTCAGATGGATTTTAAATGGGACTGGCAGGTAATGAAATATCTAGGCCAAATAAATCTGTTTTTATTAAGTTTCCTTCTATGAGTCTACATTTAAAAGCACAATAGTAATTTAAAGATAAACTGCCATTCCTGTAAATTATGGTGGGGGTGGGGGGGGGGGGTTCACACGGGGCATATTTCACAACACTAAACTGTTACACATCACACCTTCATTCCCCTCTTTCATACACAGAGAGGCAACCATCGCACACTGCACTGGAGCATTGGATGTTTAAACTAAATTCATTGAAGTCACCAGCAGTGTCGTATCCCCGTGTTTTAGCACACTGTAGTGTTAAACCTTGGCTGCTGCCCAGAGACACCGAAAGAGTATAAATACTCACTTTAACTGTGAGGTGCATCCGAATTAGGACATTTAGAACACTAAGCATATAATTATATTATTTATACACATGCGCATATAAGCTACCTTCTCAATATGAGTTTAGCTATGAGCTACGCTGATGATATGTTTGCTGAACTAAAAGCCTATATGTCAATGCCAAATAACCAGCAGATTGAACCGTCCACTTATGTGCACTGCACAATGTTTCCGTGCCATCCTTTTTTTTTTTACCTGCACTCACCCAACCCTTTTTTTCCCTTCGTCGTCACCGAGTGGAATTAATTAAAATAAGAGCACTACACCCTACTACCAGATCTGGTAGTTTATTTATTCAGGGGCATTTTCCCATGCTTCTATAGCAACACCTGACCATTTTGACAGTTTGCCACACTAAACACCAAAAGAACTTGGCTAGGAAATACAGCCTGTGTGTTTATATTATTCATGTATCCACACTCGAATAAGGCAGGCTGTTAATGAATAGGGAAAGTTCCAAAAATATTATTTTCCATCTACGGCAAAAATTGATTTAGCTATGTGAATACCAGGTTGCGGCTAGGTGATCATTAATATAGACTCTTGTGATCTCCTAAAATAGACCTAACTGCAAGAATAAAAGGTAGTCTACAAAGTATTCAGTCAGCTCCAGTGTGGGTTCTTGATACACTGAAGCCCATAACTACAGTACACCCATTCTGTAAGATCAGCACACCCACTCATAAAAGAAAATTACATACAACGTGTGGTGTGGCTCAGTGTGTGAAAAGTCTGGAGGGGGAATAATCCACGAGACACCCAGAGCTCAGCAGTCATGACAGGCAGGCTATTTATAGGCTTACTCCAGTGAGAAAAAGAGCTCTCCCCTCATGTCAGGGTCCAGCAGTTCACATGGGAGAGGGTAGCTCTCTGTCTATTGACACAACATTGGAAGTAACAATGTGTTTAGACTTCGTATGGGATTATAGCGGTGTACAGCTCTGTCAGAACACACCAGCATTTGTGTGTGGGAACCACTTGAAGACATGGGCTGCTTACAATAGCCTACAATAAATATTTGACCTATAGTTTCATTTTTAGGTTTTGAAAGGTGTTTTATTGAAGCACATAATGCACGAAATATATTTTGCCTGTTCACAACATTCTATAGCTACAATACAGTAAGATACTGCAGTTTGAATGGATCACGTGATTTTCATCAATGCGATCATTTAAGGCGCGTTAAGATACATCCTGTTGTACTACATGTTGCCAGCGTTGCGAAAACTTTGATACGTCCTATTTCTTATCAGTAATGTCTCTTGAGGTTGAATCGTTGAGGTGAAATAACCGTTACGCTCTGACATTACAAGCAGCGAAACACAGATTATTATCTATTTGCGGTATTTAGTTCTTGCAGCTGTTTACACCAGCACCAACATGAAACAGAAACATTGCCTATGCATTGCTTTTATATGCATATGGAAGGCCCATGCTATGAGAATGCCTGCAATACGTGAACACATATGCTCAGTCCTGGGTTGTCTACTGTATGCTGCTAAACACACGAGTCGTGATCGGTTGAGACTACGGCACCATGTAAAAACAACAAGTCAACATTGTAACTACAACATTCGCATCTGCAGTGAAGCGCTGTCACATTTAGCAACACAAGTCACTCACATCTTCAAACAGTGATCCAACGTTGGCTGTCACCAGCAGTATTCCTGTGCCTTGAGCTGTCAGCTTCCCTGCCATGATTATTTCTGTAGATCGGGAATATAGCTGACTCTGAATGCAAGATCGGAACCCAAACACAAGTCGGCGAATCTTTCACAAAGCAGGTTAAAACGCAGAAAACGTGGTACTGCAGCCAGGGTTGAGACAGCTCGGTTCGCGCATATTAGCAGTGCCGCTTGTGCATCTGTACTACTTGCTTGCAGATTGTCCGTAACAGTGATGTCTTTAGGTTACTTTTTCACGTTGAGAGCCATCGTAAAAGTTATCCGTTCTAATCCACAGCGACTGCCGGGTTCTGGCTCATTTAAACGACGAGTGTTCCCCTGGCTTTTGCTGTGAAAAAGTCTCCCTCCGACAGCACGACTGGAGCAGGACCATTCCCCCTTGATTGTTTAGAGAGGATAGGCTGGAGTCCTTCACTGTCCTGACGTCACTGTGCGTATGGAAAGAGCGAGCGTTTCTTAAAAGGCCAACGCACCATTAAGGCAATGTCTTCCCTCCCGTGCTTTGAGTTTTAGTTTTTAACCTCTGTGGTCATTTTTATTAGGTATTCACATTTGGATGACGATGTATATATAACATCGTAATCCCAATATATATAACAAGTGTATTATATTTGTAGTACATATTTATAACATATTTGACACAATTTTCATTTCATTTTTTCCAGGTAAATATTAGTTCATTATTTGGATTAACATATATGAGAGTACATATAATTTAGCTGCAAGAGCTAGCATGTGTGAATAGGCTAACTGGAAGATGAGTAAATGTAACATCCTCATAAAACAAATAAATCTATAATCAAAGCTATAGGAAATACTCAGATAGTTTTGTTTCGCATATAAATCTCATGTTGGGTCTTTAAACCTAAATTCATTTCCTGCAGCATCCATCAGTCCCCCCCCCATATGCTTTGTAGGACACCCTCCTGGCCATAAATAGGTCAAGAGGTCAGAAGAGACACAATAAACCACCAGAAGGCAAGTCCTCAGGATGATAGTGCACAAAGAGCATGTGTGATAATAAAGATTCCTTTATTGTGCATTACGTTATGTCTTGTTTACCAGTCCTCCATAGTGACTAGTGGTGACAATAACAAGGCCTCAAGAATGGTGCAAAATGTAGGCCTACACATTTTCCGTTCTTAATAGGCTTTCTATACCCTCCAAGAATTTAAAAGAAAGCAGCAGGCAATTCTGGAATGCCCTACCTGTTTACCGTTAGGGAAGACCCTTCTGTAGACATTTTTAAATATAGACTTAAAACATATCTGTATAGTCTAGCATTTAATCTGGTACAGCCTACTTGCCACTATAAACATATTTAATATTGGCCTTGTTTTATTTATGTAATCATTTTAGTTGTTTTGTTACAGTTTCTGTTGTTTTGAGGTATTGTAATGCCTCATGTTTATAACATCTCTTTGTTCATGTTTGATAAATATATTTTTCGTTCTTATCTCTTATCTTATCTTCGCTCTCTTAAGTAAGGTGTGCTAAGACTTTAACTAAACTAAACTTGACTTGAAAATGCATTTATAATATTCATGTTTTAATATTCGGGGCCGTTCAGACTTCATGGCACAAATACCGGGGCACCGCTGTAGCACTGGAAGGCCTTGTGTGTGCCTGTAGGTGCAGAATAACAGGGAAATGTTTGAAGGAATAGCTCATAGAGATACTGTATTATACTGGATTAACAACGCCAGAGTTTGGGAAGAGTCGGGGGGGGGGGGGGGCACCTGGGCATGGCTCACCCATAGTCTTTTAAGAGAGCATTGAGATTATACCAAAAATGAGTTATTCAAAGTGCTCACAGCTGTGTCTGGCATGAGAGCAAGGAAATCTCTCTCTCTCTCCCTCTCCCTCTCTCTCTCCCTCTCTCTGTGTATGTTCGTGTGGGTGGGTGTTTGTTTGGGTGTGTGTGTGTTCATGTGCGTGCATGTCTGCCAGTGTGAAAGTGTGTGTGTTAGCGTGGGTGTTTGTCCCTTTGTCAGTTTATTTGCAACATAGGTGGATAGGTGTGTGTGTGTGTGTGTTGACATTAAGCACCCACAACCCCAATAAATGCCCCAGTTCACTGTTTATATTTCGAGGGAGAGTACATTGTTTAGATTAGGACCTCTGGGGGAGGGGTAGAGAAGCGTGTGAGCCACTTTCCACTCAGGTATTTGAGAGACATGCGCTGTAAGAATTTCAGACCTAAATAACCGCAAGGACAATTCCACACACAAATCGAGGAGTGTACCATTAAATATACAGCGTCCCAAATTTCCTGTTGTAAATACAAAATGTCCTCTTTCTTTAACCAATAAAGGATTATGTTGTCTCTGAAAACAATCCCAGCTAAATGTGCCTCTTTTTGAATGTTATACAGTACACACCACTATCCCTGTAAACTAAATCCTGAAGTATGTAAGCTTCTTGAGCCGACTGACTGATGTTTATCATAAAGTTAATAATATTAGGTTAGGCCTCTCTAACAGTTGTGCTAGGTGTCCGGAGGCCCAAGTGTTGATCGCTTTTCTTCAGTTGGACCTGGAAAATAACAGGTCAATGCCCGTAAAACAGTTTCTAAACCTTGTTTGACCCTAGCCTGGTAAAGCCATCATTATTTTACAAGCTCCACCTCTAGGATTTGCTCCGCTTTGCACATCAGTCTGGAAACTTTGAACTGAAAACTCTTTGTCAGGCAGGCGATGCCAATAGCTGTCAATAAAATCATTAGCGGGTAAGCTGTAACCGACTGACAAGTGGTTTTTAATGGAGAGACTGATGTGCAAAACAAAGCAAAATGTAAAGGTGACATGCAACATCAGAATGGATTATTTAATCTTTGTGTCTCTGGGCAGCAGGCTATAGGTGTAACTAAAACATGGGAAAGCTACTGGTGACTTCAGTTATTTTCATTTGAACATCCAATGCTGTACAGCAGTGTGTGATGTTTGCCTTTCTGTGTATAGTTATGAAAGAGGGGACTATAAATCAGGTTTAGGGAGGCTGGTAAATTCCTCCTATTGAAAATCATTGCCTTTAAAGACAGGAGTTAAGACAGAGGATAAACAGAACATAGTGAGCAAAAAGGTAAATGTCACGTGGTGTATTTTGCTACATTACATTGGCGTTGCGATACAAGCTATCCAAATATCGACAACAAGATACTCCTCTGTGATGCTTGAATGCCCAACAGAGCCCCTTCTACAAAGCTGGCCTTGGTACCCCAGTGTTCTGCTAGGCCCATGAGACACTCTCATGCTGTCTTGAGTGTGATAATTTCCTTTTCACTATTCAAACACCTTGAAGGGGGAAAGCAGATGGAAATTACCCCAAAAATAAACGGACATAATCTGTGAGGAGGTCTGTGTGCAAGCAAATAACAGTACAGGTGGGTACTGTGTTCCATGAGGGGTAATGCTACATTTTTAGCTCAGGACAGGATATCCCTCAGGGGAATGTGGGGGGGGGCAATAAGGTTTGTTTGTGTGTGGGGGGGAGGGGGGTGGGTGGTTCATTTACTGATAAAGTAATCCTACGCACTGGACAAAAGCCCCTCCTCCAGCATTTCTGGGTAACGGAAAAAATGATGTTGGAATTCCAGACTGTGAGCAACTATGTGCACTTTGACCCCAATCCCTCTACTGCTTAAATTCACTTATCTAAAAATAGAAAAGAAACTGGAAATAATAAGGGTTTCTCATGTCTCGGCCATGCAGGGGTTTGGCCATGTGAAAATGTATTCGTTTTGATACATCCCGTCAAGTATGTCCTTGGGTTATGTTGTCTTATGTTGTCTGTTTCATTCCTTTCATTCATGTTTCGTGCTTCCTGTTTTATTTTGCTACTCACCTTTCCCCTTTAATTTCTGTGTCCCAAACCTACTGATCTCAGTAAAGACTATGTCACCATTAAACAGCAAGCTACCCATTGTGTCATTTGATTCCTGTTGCTCATTGTCTCCAGTCCTAACAAGTTTCTGTTTTACAAGGAGTTTTATATAGTGAACGGTGACTTGGACTTGCTCATGCAGTCTCATAATGTAAATTTATCCCCAGAGAACAAGCTTCTTTTAACTTTTAACCATGAGAAAAAAAACATTTTATTGTGGGGTTTTATGTGTTTATGGGTATGTTAAATGCATTTAAGTATGACTGTTTTGCGTGTGTTTGTACAGCACAAAAAGAAAAACTCACCAAAAGAAAATATAGTTCCAATCGTTATAATATATTTTAAATATATTGCTCCATATATATGTCCCCATCAGTAAAAATATGTTGCAAATACATTTTATTTCTGCACGGGCTTACACCCCTTCTGAAATCCCCTCCCCTGCGTTCTCTAAATACCCCTGGCACGTGCACACAACCCGCACGCATGATTTCAATTTGGGCAGTTCACAAAGTTTGCCATTTCTGTCTGGACTCTGGCCTTAAATCTCTGGCACATTTCTCAGTCTCTGTTTCTCCGAGCCAGGGTAGGTCCCACTGTGAGGAAGCCTATTTTGGAGCTCCCTCTGGACGCCCCATAATATCTCCCCTATTAATTTATCCTTCCTTACCAGTTACAGTAATTTGGAGCAGAGCATACTTGTGGAACAAATGTCAGTTATTTTCTGACTGAGGCAGCTGATGGCCTAAATCAATTCAAGGGGGATTAGCTGCTTTGGTGTCTTCCGCTCATTCCCCACAGTATTTCCATTGCATTTCTAAAGTAAGCTGAAAACCCTCATGTTCTTCCTCTCCACGTGGAATTGCAGTGAGGGTTATATCTATTTTGTACTGTCCCGAGTGGTGTCTTGTCCTGTGTAATGTAAGTTCTGTGCCAGGAGGTGGCTAGTGTATCCTGTCCTTTTCACCCCGGTGTCCTGTCCTGTGTCATAAATAACTTCTAATTTTATAGCTTTATGTACATTTAATAGTTGAATATGGATAGTATTGTATTATATCTATTTAAATAAGAGTAAGAAAGTATACAATATAAGCTCTTTAAAGCCTATAAGTTATGAACAAGGTCAAATAGAACCAAGAACAAATAGAATCTGAAATGTAAAAAAAAAAATGTTATGTTTGCTACTAAATCCTGTGTATCTTCTTTAAGGCTGCTTGTTGCTTGTCGCATTGTGATGTAGGGAATTAAAGTAGTGGTATGTTGGAAAGGAGGAAAATGGTGTCTGCACCTTAACCCTAATCCTACCATCATATCTAACATACAAGGACTACCAACTAAGGTCCCTGGGGACCCCAAGAATAATCTACTGTAAGAAATGGCAAAATGTTAACATATTTCTTCTCAAAACATTATTAGTTATGTAATTAATAAAAAAAATTAAGAAAATTATTATTTTAGGAAAGATATGGATATTTCGCAAATTGTCTAAAATGAAAACAGTTTTCTTTAATAAATTGCAGCTTTTATCCCAAGTACAATCTACATTCATAGACGTGTTGCATGTGAGAACTTTCGAAGTGCGCATGCACACGTTGACCTGGTTAGCTTGCAACTGGGGTCAAATTAGTGGCGAACAGTTCAGCGCAATGCCACAAAAGCGGATATAATTTCTTACCAAAACCCCCCTCTGAGCCAGCTAAGAGAAGTCAACACCTGCACCTCCCAAATCCGTGCCCGTATAGGCCCGACAGCAACAGGGGCAGTAGCATTGAAACACCTCTGATTTACCATCCTCTGATTCTGGTATCATTTTGTTTTCAGTCATTTCAAGTAAACATCATTCGTGTTATATTTATATTTATATTGTGAAAAAAGGGGTCATTTTGACCCCAATTTAAAGTAATAAACCCACAGTCAATCAAACTTCAACACTTGTATTTGTCTTTCGGTAGTAGAGTTTTAAAGTTAGTTTCAAAGTAGATAGAGACCTTTGTCTCAGTGTGACCCCCTGTGAAAATAAAGTTTGAATTAATGTAATTCAAATTTAGATGATTTATTTTGGCACATGGCAGGAGGAGCAAACATTTGCTACCTTCCTGTCTGTGTTTCTGTAGCAAAGGCAACTCCTTTTTCGAGTAGAATTTCCAGTGGAGCATTGGACGTCTGCAGCATGGGAAATTTTCCTCACTCCCATGATGGTCATTGCTTCTCGGAATGGGGCTGATTGGGGCTTATTAAAACAGAACCAGAACAATTATATGAAGTCATTAGGAACAAATTGATGAAAAATTGGAACTGTTTTACGTCATAAATTACAAAAAGTATCACTTGAAGTCACACTATAATACAATGCATTTAAATAACCCATTTCAAAGTAGGCTACTGTTAAGCAGTGCAATCGATACTCAGGGCGATCGTCTGGTCAAGCCTTAATCCAGATGAAAACTTGAGTAAACTGAGACATCGATGCAACCCATGTGTACTGTATGTGCTCAATCACAGCGTGTATACGCTCATGATAACAGCTTTATTCGCCCCAGCATTATTTTCACCCCTCCGTTTCTGTTTTTACGATCTCGATTCCTGTCCCTGCGGTCGTTTAAATTTTGTGTGGGCTCATACAAGATTGCAAAATAACGCCATAGAAAACCCGCAGGCCTAATTCAAAACTAAAACATTAATCTCACATTTGTGCCATCTAGAGGTGATGCAGTTGTGTGTACTTGCCCACAAACGGTAGATGTATATGAACCGATCTGAAGGCCTGTCTCATGGTTCAGAAGGACTGTATATGAAGGCACAATTATTGATTCAACAGGATTATTCAGGAAT
This sequence comes from Percopsis transmontana, assembly GCA_025447815.1. NCBI lineage: Eukaryota > Metazoa > Chordata > Actinopteri > Percopsiformes > Percopsidae > Percopsis > Percopsis transmontana. Next base: position 26,623 of record JAOEHI010012257.1, read on the forward strand.
ACCAATGCCACATAGGCCTACAGTACCAGTCAAAGGTTAGTCACACCTACTCATTCATGGGTTTTCTATATTTCTTTATACTATTTTCTACATTTTACAATACTAGTAAGCTAAAGACATCACTTTAAAGTAACTCAAATGGAATTATGTAGTAAACAAAAAAGTGTTAAACAAATTGTATATTTAACAGCTGGTTGATAGAATGACAAGAGTTGGAAGCAAAGGGTGGTTACTTTAAACAATCTCAAATATACACTTTTTTGGTTAGTTCATAATTCCATGTGTTACTTCATAGTTAGTCTTCACTATTATTGTACAATGTGGAAAATTACTGAAAATAAAGAAAACCCTTGAATTAGGTGTGTCCAAACTGGACTGCAGGAGCGGCGGCAGACATTTTGTTTTGCTAGTGCTGTGGGGTTGCTGGACTTTCCAAGAGTGTGCTCTGAAATGTAGGTTTTCCCATTAATGTGCCGGTCGCTACTGTTTAATTTCTAATGCAACACCCCGGACACACGTACACACACGTACACACACGCCCGCAGATAGGGGGGGGGACAAATGGGTCAGTTGTCCCGGGCCCAGGGTAGGGGGTGGGCCCAGAACTGGGCCCTCATTAAATTATGGAATCGTTTTAAAAAAAATGTTTTACATAGGCCTATTTGTGGAAAAAATAGCAGAGGAGAGGAAGAGCAAGGGAAAAGGAGAGATCTGGGCGCGGGGGGGCCCATCTAAGATTATCTCGTCCCGGGCCCAGGCAGGACTGTCAGCTGGCCTGCGTACACACACGTACACACACGCTCGCACACACAGTACCCACTCCGCGACAGTTGCCATTCTGTGTTAAACACAAGGCGAGATGTTCCACTCATTGGATATAGTTTAGATTACACTGTAATAGGTTTATCAAAACGCTCTTAACAGTCCTTGGTTGCCACAAACGTGCAGACCAACCTGGCCTCTAAATCCGACAAGCCAACACTCACCAAACAGACCAAGGAGCACTAGCAACCAACACATTTCAGTCTAAAGTCAAAGGCCAAAATGCAATACATAGGCTACATCTTTTTTGACATGAGCGTAATACCATCATTGTATAATATTATGCAGTCAAACTAAATATGTAGCCTAGCCTAAAGCGACTGTGTGCTTTCACAAATTCAATCACATTATTCAATAGTACCATACAACTTATGAAATCAAACTCAGCAAATGACAATTGCTACTTGAAAACAAAATCCATTCTGCGGGCTTGCAAGCTAGTTTTACTTCAGTTAGCTAACTATCCCTCCGATCACGCCACACGAAAAATTACTAAATATTTTGAAAAATTACTAAATATTTTGAAAAATTACTAAATATTTTGAAAAATTACTAAATATTTTGAAAAATTACTAAATAT
>JAOEHI010012276.1:0-31939 GCA_025447815.1 Percopsis transmontana
CCCCCCCCCCCCCCCCCCCCCCCCCCCCCCCCCCCCCCCCCCCCCCCCCCCCCCGGGCCCCCCCCCCCGCGGCCGGCGGGGCGGGGGCGGGGGGCGAGACAGCAGTGTGGCAGAGTTGAGGTTTAGGGTAGGAGTGGGAGGTGACAGAGGGTGACAGAAACCAGCGGAGTACACAGCTAGCTCATTCCCCTTCCATTGAAGCTAACAGAAAAGATTGACACAACCAGGCCAGGAGGGTGGTCATTAAGACGTCTTATTCGCCTCCAGAGGCACTGATCGCTATTCCATGCAGCACTGGACACTTTTCTGAATACGCTGACATTTTACAAAACCTAGTTGAGGTCTGTCCTATTGTGGCTGAGATACTGCATGAGGTCAGGGAACGGGCATATAGAAAATATAGACTCATATAGACTCCATATTAGAAAATTAGCAATTCTACATCCAATGAATGTGTTTTTTTTATATCACTTGCCACTTTATTTAACTAGATACATTGTCAGAAAAGGGGGTATGAAAGGAGTCCCTTTGTGTCCTCTAGGGCTACAGTTCCCAACCTGGGGTCCTGACCGCAACAAAGTTTTTCTGTGGGGGACGCTTGTCCAGCCTATGTTGCAGTGTGTAAAAGAAATTGAATAATTATAATCTGTGAAAAAGTCAAAAATAAATGTATATAAATGCAAATATGTAGATTCCCTGCTTTGGCTCTGATCCCTGATTGCGATGCACGCACCGCAAATAACATAAGAATTGCTGTCAGTGGCACTAGAAGCTGTCGTAAGCTGGCAGCCTGATCCTTCTCAAGTTATCCATTCAGTGACTGATATGTGTGTTTAGCAATGTGGATGTTGCCAATCTATTATCACTAAATGTGAACATATTAGTATTTCATTTCTGCCTCAGTCTACCAGCGCATGGCAAGACGCGAAGGCCACATAACTTCTCATTCATTCAAGTTTGGCACTCCTGAACATCATAAAGAAAAAAAGTGATATATTAAACGTAAAATAGGGGTCCATTGGAAAACACTTATTGAATGTACTGTTGCAAGTGCTCTCAAAACTTCATAATACCTCAAGGAACATACTAACCAGTGAATATGCATATATACTTTATACAATTCAGTACCACATACTGAGGTATAAATATGTTACTATTAAAGTGTAACTAAACATTTCATTCATCTAGGAAATTCAATAAATGTCCCAAATGCTGAAAGATATTATGCTGTGAACCCTTAAACCTCTACCTTTATAAAAAGATTACAAGAACTATGACTATGACTTATCTTTGCCAATGGAACTGCTACATTATATTTTGCAGCAATAATTCATGTAGCATCATTCTAGTATAGTAGAAGAACTACAAAAGGGTCATGAGTGGGTGCAAAAATACAAACATTCCTTTCCTTGTCGGTGAATGACAGACCTTGGGCTGCACTAAATGAGAGCTGTTGAGGACATGTGTTCGGTTACATTACATAAACTGTGAATTGCTAAGGCAACATCTTCAAGAGCACAATGTCTGTGTATCTCAGCAGACGATGTGTTCATGTTTAATGAAAATTGCTCTTTAGATTTTCATTATCAAGCTCAAGTGGACTGACTGTAAACAAAGCCAATCTCCCGTTGAGCTGTCAGCCATAATGTATTCTAGGCACTGATGGATTCAGTGTTGGTGTAGTGCCCATAACTACAGGTTTCTTGGCATCATGCATCAAGTTATTAGTACAGACAATATTGTATAGAGAAGGGTTAGACGGTCTATCCTTATAAGACTGGCAAACAATTTACATTCTTACAATTCTCTGGAACAGAGAATTCTCTGTCAAGTATATTGCTTTTTATCATGTTCTGCATCCCTGTTGTGACTCCTTGAATAAGAGAAAGGAGTCCCTATAGATGCCATGCGGAGCTGTCAAAAACTATTTTTTATAATCCTGAAACAGATTCAAGACAACCCACAAACCCAAAGCTTAGACACATGAAAGACTATAGCACCCCAAGACTAGAAAAAGGCAAGAACTAAAACAAATAAAAGCAGTCACTCTTCAAAGAAATGCCATAATTGTCTGCCGGTGCCCACTGACAATGTATTATACCTTATGGAACATAGAGAAGAAGGTTGTGGGGGGAAAATATGTATTGGTGCTGTTTTCAGCTGTGTGGTGCATGTATGGGCATGCTTCTGGAAGAAGGCCAAGCTCACTCACCCATCCAGCCTCACATCTGGAAGAGTCCTGTTGAGAGCAATCATGTCACTGGCCATCAAGTTGAACTGGTTAATCTTAAAGAGCTCCTTCATCTTCTCCTGCTCCTCCTTGGCTATGCTCACCGCCTTGCCCATTTCACCTGGGCCCTCGTGACTACGAGACATCACCGCTGTAGCATAACAGAGGGCAGGAATCATCTCAACATCCTTATTCTATGCTATGGGGTGAGAAGTTAAAGAAGTGTCTTTGGGAGGGTGTGAATGAAAGCAATGAAGTCCTATGAAGCTTGATGTATAGAGAATGTTTCCCTTAAGGCCATTGCAATGTTATCATGTGCACGTTATCCATCACAGAACATCTGAGGGCCAGGGTGTTCCTTCCAGCTGAAGGGATGGCTGATACAAGGCAGTATATCACCATCTATAATTTGCTAATTAACCTGTGTACATGCTAGTAGCCTAGTCACTATGAGAGATTCCGGTAAATATACTTCCCCATACCCCATACTATTTCACTTTACTATGCTAGCTTATCTATTGGCTAATACCATATTCAGCACAATGCCTCCAAAACATCAGCACTACTGCGGCTGTTGTCGCTGCTGCGCCGCTCCTATCATCAAAGATAAAGAACCTAGCTTGGATTTACAACCATGGCTCTCGCTCTTTCTCTCTCTCTCTCTCTCTCTCTCTCCCTCCCTCTCTCTCTCTCCCTCCCTCTCTCTCCCTCTCTCTCTCTCTCTCTCTCTCCCTCCCTCTCTCTCTCTCTCCCCTAATAATCTCTTAGAGTAGAGCCACTGATTTCCCTGAAAGGGGTAAAGACAATTCACATTAGCTTCAAGGACACAGGTTAAGAGGATTCCCTACAACCCCTTGCAAAGATGGGCTGTTGTCTCTTAGACTGTTAACTGATCTGTCTCTTCTCTCTATGGTGCTGCTGACACTCTTTATCAGGACCTTGGCTGAAATCTGACAGGCCTGGGTACAGAGCTGAGCCGAATCCTCAAACCGATTGTCTATATGACCAAGCTTTCCTATAGGTCGCAGAGCATGTTTTGTGGTTTAGTACAGAACCCTACTATTCAAGCTATACAGCACAAACTGTATTTATACCTTCAAATACCACTATAGAAGGTCCAACTATGGCTGCTTTATTTGGAAATACTAAAAGCGAACATCACATGGATCAATGTCACAAGATAATAATGGCCACCCTTTTATTTTACTGCTACTGCTACTGAATTGTAGTTGAAATAACAAGGCTGTGAAAGCTGTCCCCCCAGCCTAATGCCATAGACCTGCTGCAACACTACACTAATACTAATCCTCAAGGTCTCCTCCTAGTTGCCTGTAGTTGCCTATTGTTATGTGTACTAATGTTATTTGTTATTGAGTTTTCTTGAAAATCCTATTCAATAATTTCCCCAAACATGCTGTTTTCGTATTATTTATTACAGCTTATTACATCATGTGTGAGTTAATATATGTATGTCTCTGATTTGAGAAGCAAACACTAATACGCAGACCTTCATATCAACTTGCAATAAGCCCAGACTTGGATAACACATTTCTGTTGTGTTCACTTGCCAATGTACTCTGACTGACCTCATGACAAAGACAATTTGTTATAAATGATCGCCTGGAAAGAAATCTGACTTGTGACTTTGTCCTAAAGGCTAACTATCTAAATCAGCAGTTCAGCCGGCTACCTGATCCTACACCATTATGGTTGAAGATTCCTCCACACACTTGCATGTAGCAAGTCTTCTGGCATGTGATCACATCCGCACTTTATGTTGAACAAAAATACAGTTATGGCTCTCATGTTTACTGCACATGTGTGTAATGTGACAGACCCGTCAGGTAATAACTATATTTCTAAATAAATAACACTATACTGTAGCTACACCACTGTACTGTTGCCAAAAGACAAACAGCTGTCTCCTCAAGAGGCAAAATCTATGTTATGCAACTATTCTACATAAAGTTGTTCAATTGTTTACTAACCTAGACTACTCGCTACAGGACAGATTCAAGCTTCATGTTTATATCACCTGTTACAACTGCCATAGGTGGTTTACACCGGACGGCCGTCTTATTTTAGCTAAAGCATTAGGGTGCAAATATATGCTAGATTTTCTAGTAACAACCAAATTTGGTACATAACAACATACTGTTCTGTAAAAAATTAGTTAAATGATAACTCAAGGGAAATTGGCCAACCTCAACTGAACCAATCAATTTCTACTTGCAAAATTTGGATTTCTATAGTTATCAGATTGACCAAATGCTCCCTAGGTGGAAGCCATCGCTGATCTGCATTCTGCTCAGCTTCTGTTATCTCCTTTTCATCTCCAAGCTCTCAACGCAGCCCAGCTATTTTCATGCTAAATTTACTTTCCCAGAGCGAGCTCTGTGCAGTGGCTCAGAGTTTATGCGTTGTTTGAATGGCTTGATCCCCTATTTCTTCACCATCCCGCTTTCTGATGGCCAGTCTAGCTGGCATGACATACTGTATATACAGCTCTGGAAAAAAATAAGAGACCACTGCACTTTAAAAAAATAGAATAATATTAATATAAAATTTACAAATGTTAAATAGTGAATATATAAAAAATAAATATAATTTGAAAAATTTTAAAATCATTGAAACTGAAAATTATGCAGTGGTCTCTTTTTCCAGAGATAGCACAGCACCAGTGTAGGAAAGCCCCAAACAACCTGCTCCACAGAATTATGCTGCTCTACATTTTAATTTAGTCCTAACTGCAACATGCTACGTTTCTATATTATTAGAGGAGTCTTTAGACAAAACAGTAAATATCAAGACAGGAGTAATCATGATTAGACTCATTCAACTGGAATATTTGCAAGGTTAGGAGACTTTATAATGCGGCACACTTCCTCTGTGATGGGAACAAATATTCCCATTGCTGTACTGAGTCTAAATAATTAATGCGCAAAAGTTTTAGTGTTTTTTTTTTGTTAAAAAAACAACAACATTGGACAGTATGAATTTTTCTGCCACACCCCAGATATCGAATTTACGAGTTGTGACTGTGATATCCTCGCCTAAGCTCCTTTTTCTATACTAACAGTGGTGTAACTGTACGGTATCATGTTAAAATCAATAGGCAACTGTTACACTCCAGCTGTCTGCCCTATAAATGAACGTAAAAATATGTTTACACAAATATCTTTTGTATACAATACAATATACAAATAAGTGAAGTAGAGATAATGTACCTTTAAAAACTGTTTTGAACAAAGTTGTTAACTGTGTTAAAAGGAATACGATACTCAAAGAACAAATCGATTTCCACCAGTCCCATTTAACTCATCTGTCTTCGATTAGTCACTTTTGTTGTGCATTTATCTGGCTGTAATGGGATTATGTTTGTGGGCTTGTATATTGTATCAGGATTTTTTTTTTATGTCTAATACTGGCTTATATCATTTGCATGTCTACTGTACATTTATTGAATAATGGGTGTTATATATCTGTGCTACAGTATAACCTAGTCCTAGATTATGTGTAATTCTATGCATAATTTATGCATACTGTAAATCAATTATTTTTCAGGAATTATAAGACTTATAAGAGAAATTTTCCTATTTCTTTGTTGTAAAAGCTTCCCCCTAACATTTGAAGAAAATGTTTAAATTTAGATGATATGTAAAATATACGGTGTATGGACATAAGGACTAAAGTTGATTTTGTAAAAGGCAATTATGGACTGATGAAAACTTAGAATAACTAACTACTACGTGAGGCTGTAGCTGATTACGGCAAGTTAATTTAATTTAGGTGTTTGACAAGAAAATATAGAAATTAAAAAATCCAATCCAACACTATTACTTAGTATTCCAAATATGCTATAATTACAGTAGTGTAAAGATAACGGCCTGTCTAATTAGCCTGGACATGGGGACAATTACATTCCTTATTCTATAAATAGTAAACTGACAGTTAATCAATTAAACTCCAAAAGATAAGTGAGTCAATTAGTGTCAGAATGAAATTGGCCTAAACCACACTCTTCTACACAGAACATGACAAATACAGCAAGAAATGTTCAATATATTTCCCCCAAAACACTGAGTTTATTATATGCCTACAATCCACTTTATCCTCAGTCATCATTTCTAGAAACCTCTTTGTAACATGAGACTTTTGTAATGCTAATTAGTCTAGAATTCAGCAACAGGCTAGCTTTATGCCTTTGTGGGATGTTCCCACCTCAGAGTAACCTTGAAAGCAGCTTATCAAGCCTCTTGGAAGCCTGCTTAGCCTACTAGACGTGACATGTAAGGAAAAGGAAGGATAGGACAAGAAGGGGGTCAGGAGAGTCCACGGGTACAAGGTAAATGGCATTTAGAGGAACTTACCTCTGAGGGCGGGGAGCAGAGAGTGGTCCTTTCTATCATCACATTTGTTACACTCGCTGAAGTAGAGTAGTAGGAATACATCCACCAGCACCCACACTAATGAGGTGGTCAAAACCACCTTGCAGTACACAAACCGCCGCATAACCTTCCTGGGATGTCAGCCAGCAAGGCAGACAGAAAAGCAGGCAGGCAGAGAGTGCTCAGGAACACACTGTGTGCCGATGGGTTGTGTAAACAATGGAGATATGGTGAAGAAACGGGGGGAGACCTGAAGATGTTCGACAACCGTGCATCATCTCACTGAAGAGAAAGAAAAAGTATGCAAAAAATAAATAGCAGAACAGATGGAAAATCAGCCTATTTCACTTCACGAATATAAAAAATTGACAAGTAAAATGTCAGTAAAGAAAGTCAGAGCAGCTAAACATAAAATAGAAGTAGATCAGCATCTGGAGACTATACATTTTGTGTGTTACAGAAGTATCACTTAGGCACACTATAATTAACATTTTACCATTTGAAACCATAAGTGAAGGCTTTTGCAAGCTCTCCCACTTCATTAGTAGTGTTACAGAGATGAAAAAGAATGCTTTCATAACAGATAATGTAGGCTACACATACTGTGTTCTCAGTGAAGAATTAAAATGTGCAAAAATGACTTTCAGGAAAATGTACATGTGTTGACTACAAGTGTAAAAACACACAATAGAATAGATTGCAGTGTATAGCATAATACAATTAAGACACACTGGTTTAAATGTCATGTTTATGTTAATGTTCAGTCTGCCCGTCAATTCTGATACATGTTTCATTTGAAGCCCTGTAATGACGGCAGGACACTATTGGTGGTCATATTTCTATACTGAACACTTATTGAATATGATGTAATGTGTGTGAGTGTGTGTGCATTCATAAGCGTGATCTTGTATGCGTTCATTTATGAGTAGGCTATATGTGTGTGTATCAGTGCCAGCAGAGGTTGCCTTCAGCATCTCCTGTGGGAAATTTCACAATCTCAATTCCTTATCTTTCTCCCGCAGCACAGTGCTGCTTTGGCACTCGGTAGATGCCGAACCTCTGCTCGTCTTGTCTGAATGTCCATCACAGCTGACATCAGTGCCCAGGGCTATCCCGTTATCGCATTCAAAAACAAGGCAGCCTGTGAGTGTGGCCAACCGCATCAACACTCCCAGATCACGGATGATTACAGGCAGACTTGCTGACCTGATTTCATACACTATTCATAGACTTCTGACCAAAGCAGATGAACACTGTAATAGTGTTTAGCTCCCACATCCTGAAGAATGACTTTTTTTGTACAACTATTAACATTGAGCTTCCATGTAAAGCTATAAAGAGCAGTGTAAATATATAAAACCCATGGACTGCACATTCTCGCACATCATCTCGCGGCCACTCTTCGACTATAATAACCTCTATGGTGATTCCAGCGCAGCAATCGGATCATACTGTATTTGTTTGATTCCCCGACCATCTGCTTGAAGTTGACATCAGTGGCAGAAGAGTGTCGGTGGGTTTTGGGTTTTGTGCCACCAACGACGCCAGGGTCGCTTGCAGTGCAGCGCTCACGCTGTAAGTATTCTGGGTCATTAGCCCAACCACCTGTACAAGGGCACACTTCCACGCTAAAAGCAGCACTCATTACACGCCACAAATCCCACTGAACGCATTAACACGCGTCTTAACAACCATACATTATTGACTGCCTTCCCGAGGTGCCAGACGATTATGTTGTTAGCCTGCGAAATAGTTGCTAATGTTCACCAGATGTAGGCTACATCAGCACAACTGCAAGTAATCGCCCAGGGTTGTAGCACCCTTGATCGAATGATAGAATAATAGTAAACCGCTCTGACAGGTAGGCTATAGCCCAAATCTTTAGTTTGCTTGGCATGCAATCTTCCCCTCAGCAACCCCTTGCTACATAGTCATACAGTTAGGCTACACACATGTAGATACAGTGGCCAAGAACTAGTCTTTAATATTGCAGACTGGCCAACTCCCCTGTAAGGACCGATGGTGAAACCACTTGCTCAAACAGGGCAACGCACAGGTGGAGGGAATTGTTTCTCATTCAGTCTCTACACGGAATCTTAGTGACGTCTGGGAATCCAAACCACCAGTGTTCTGGTCACAAGCATGCTTTCCTAACCTTTGGGCTGGTGGCGCTACCAGAAACATGAGGTAGCCTAATTACCCCTACGCACCCGGGAGCTGATCCTCTTAAGCCCTTCGCTCTGCTCTAACTGCTCTGATCACCACCAGGACAGTAAAGGGACATAATTGGCAATAAGGCAAGTATTTTGTAACCTAGTTTTCATTCAACGATGTCACACTGGTATCATATTGTAGGTCTGACGTATTAAACAACAATCTCTGTGAAATACAAACACCGGTAAACCACGAACCTTCATGTTCATGTACAATGTATAGGCCTATACACAATAATGAACCAGCTATTAATCACCTAGGGATGGAGTAGCGGGGAAAAAATTGAAACAATTAGTTTTTAGACATTTAATTTGTGTAGTCTACACTACATAAGAAGGTAAATTGAGTTTATAACTATCGTCGCAGTAGGCTATAATTATTGCAAGTCATTTATGAATGATACAAAATATAGTCTAGATATAGAAATAAATATAGTCTAGGTTTAGATATAGCATAGCAATATATTTTTACTTACATATTTTATAGATGCGGTACAGTCAGTGACCCATTCCAGGCTTGCCTTCCAGCAACGTGTTGAATAGGGATTATAGATATTCTAAAACATGTTCAATTCCCAAATGAACGGAATGAATAGTCCTGGAATCACACACAGCTTGTCTAACAGAGAAACATAGTCTATCTTAATGTTATAGTCCACAATCAATATAAGAGACTGCCAGTACCGAACCAGCTCGCATGACACCTAACGGTTTGCTATTTAGACTCCTTGATATAATTTGTCCTATAGTTGTTCTGCAGTCGCGCCGTCATTTACAACGATACATTCTCAATGTGTAGCGCGTGTACGTTTTGTATTAGTCCTGTTGATATGTAATCAGACTAAAGAAGATATGTCTAGGTATGCACCTGTTCTCCGACAGATTATTATGTATAACGGATAGGCATGATATTCTTCTAGTGCAATCTAACCTCGGCACAGGATCCACAACAGTCGGCTTTCTCGTCCGTGATTGGCTGTAAATTATGTCGGTCATGAGATCCTGTTAAGGTGGCGCGTCATCTGGTAAATGTAGACATTTTTCTTGCACCCATGACAGTAACTCATCAATCTTTGTAATCTAAACTTTGACTTTCTGAAGGCTACAATTGTATTATGAATAAACCCTATAGGCTATATAGCCTATGCTATATTTTGGTCTTTGGTCAACTACTTTGGTCGTACGTTCATATAGATTCTTTTACTGTGAAGTTATGCGTAATAGGCCACATTTTAATTATAACATTTTTAGATTTAACTTACTCTTTGACAAAGGGAACCAGGTAAAAATAATTACATAAGCACAGCACGGCAACAATTGAACTACATTTTGGGTGTTTGTGACATTTTGAGAGAGAGAGAGTGAGAGAGATAGATAGAGAGTGAGAGAGAGAGCGACAGAGAGAGAGACACAGAAGACACAATTATTTTAGGCCATGGTGACCAAGGTGGCTCTATGGTACTACACAGTATTTGTATGTGTATGATTTATCTGTATCAAGTTGGACAATGCTGCCACCTGGTGGCAGCATGACTGCTGTTCAATCGTAACCTTATTACCTTATATATTGCTGCGTTACGATTGCTTGGCCTATAGCCTCAATACAATATCATGATATGGTGAAATGATTTTTAATGCCAAAATTCAATTCTTTTAATATTTATAGAAAATATAAGAACGCATTACCCAGCAATTACTATTGCAATGGCTGATAAAAATGTAAGTTTATCTCATACCTCCTAAATTTCGTTTAAATTATGTTTCAAGAACTATAAAAAAATAAACGCATAAACCTGCATATAGTAAACTTGCATAAATGCATAAATGCAGGTTTTCGCAAGATAAATGGCCACTAGATGTCAGTGTAGCCTACATCCTGAGTTGGCTGAGCAGCACTGTGGGTTTGGTAGGCTATTATTATCATTTTGTGTTTGTGACAAATTGGCTCTAAAACTACACTTCAAATATTACACTATCCCAGAGGCATACTTTTAGTCATATATCACTTATCATAGGTAAGCCTCTGCCTACTTTAGGTTATCATTCCAATTTTTTCATAACTTTGTCAATAAATTTGAGAATTTGCTGCTTTTAGGGTAAACTAAATACATAGACTGAACAAATGATTGATTTCACGTCAAAAAAAATAAAAAATAAAAACAATCCTTCTTTCTACTTTGCTAGATAGGCACTAAGAATGTTAAGCACTTTGTAGTTAGCAATTATTGACTGTTTGAAGAGTGATAACTTTAGATTATTGTAAATATTAATCGTTTTGAGGAGCGAATGATACATACATGTTGTGCAAATTTATAGGTGAAGTAATTTAGGCTACTAATTGTAAGTCACTTTGGATAAAAGTGTCTGCTAAATGCTTACATGTTAAATGTTAAAATAAAAGCGTCTGCTAAATGCTTAAATATAAATTTTAGGTTCATGTGATATGGGTCATCATTTATCTCTGACCATCAGGCAGGGGCACTCAGTTCATTACTTTGAAGTTTCTTTTGTGTTCCGTTGATGGCCATACAGTACTGCTCTTCACAGTGCCAGATGATGTTCAAAGAGAGAAAAACGTCAAATAATGTGATACTGATGTGTATAGCTATTAAATGACAAAATAAATACTGCAAAGTAGTCTGTCACACACTTGCGGCTGAGGACATCCAAGGCTCATTTGTAAAACTGTAAAACATTAGGCTATATACTAAAAAAGGTTTAGCTTTGGCAACAAGGAAGGTAGCAAATAACTGCTCCTGCTGTGACAGATAAGTATGTTCTGACAATAGCATGAGCCAAATCATGTGTGGTAGTTCTCTGTATTGGCAGTGATCCTCATTCAGTGTCAACACTATTTGTTTACATTAGATCACAAAGGGTAGGTTACAGTATATGTGAAGTTGGACTACTCAATAAAGTGCATGTACGCCTTTGTCAACACATCACATACATTAGTATATGCTCTATCTATGAATCTAGTATAGGTCTAGTTATTGTTGTCCAATATCCTGTGTAGCACTTTGTAAAATACTCTGTAGACCTATAAGGGGGCAACACAGTTGGCAAAGGGTTTCCTCTATTTATGTGTTTATAGCTATGTATCCTATATTATTTCTAAATCCTCCTGTACATTTCTTTCACTGTCCAGTTTCTGCTGCTGTAACACTTGAATTTCCTTGCCCAGGAATCAGTAAAGTCTTCTTATCTAATCTAATCGTATCTTATAGATACTGTTGGATATGGTTTTCTCCGGTAAAATCTGAGTTTGGTCTTGTGGTGGCGCTGTTGTTTCACAATCTCCGTCCGTACTGTTTCGCCCGCCCTACAATGGTTTCACCCAAGCAGGTATGGGCTATAATAACCACGGGTTGCTGTATTCATTCTGCACTGAAACTGGCTACGGGACGCGTTAAATAGCCTATCCACTTATGCGATGTCAAAGCCGATTTAGCACATTCAGGGGATCTTCAACTGATGCAGTGGGTATAGCCTATCATTTCAAACTTCTTCAACTCAGCATCCAGGTGTTTTATTGGATTTCATCCACCATAGTGGTGATATCTGAAAGTTCAATTGTGGAGATGAATTCTACCGGGTTTAACCAAACAGACAATGGACTGTTCAACAAGACAGAGGATTTTTTTTGCTGCAACTTTTCGTCCGTGGTGACTGATAACGGCTTTGTGGCCGCCGCTCCAGACGAGAGAAGCCTCTTTATCATGAGGGTTGTCCAGATAGCCGTCATGTGCGTGCTGTCCCTCACAGTAGTATTTGGCATATTTTTCTTGGGGTGCAACCTTCTAATAAAGTCAGAGGGGATGATCAACTTTTTGGTAACAGAGAGAAGGCCGTCAAAAGAAGTGGAAGCCGTCATTGTTGGAGCCTACTGAAAGGACCATTTAGTGAAAAGTTGTCTAACGGTTAGCGTATGACGCATGAACAAGCAACGCGTGGATACCCAAACTAACGCATGTTGCCTGTTTAGGTATTAAGACTAACTTCAGACTAACAGTCACTATGTACGCTAGGCCTAAGTGGTAGCCTATTTGATTCCTCCCGCTGGTGGCTGAGGTAGGCTAAAGGTATTCCTTGATCCTTGATTTCTTCCTATATGGCTTAATTATTATGCCAACAAAGACTCACAGATCTCCAAGAGATAAGTCATTGATCCTCGTTTATAAAGTATCGGAATTATGTAATTTGAACTGAAGTATAGGCCTACATTGAGTGTCAAGCAGCATCTTTTTGTCATGATAACGGTCAAACGGTCGTTTTGCTGCTGCTTAGCCTATAGACTGCCTCATGTTGCGTAAGCAATCAAAATGAATGTTAAACATGTATGCCGTAGCCTATGTGTTTTTACATAGACCTACAATTCATGTGTTTGTATGTGAATTTCCTGATTACAATTGTAAATTGATTACATGGGTGGCTGAGAAAGCCTACAATAGCGTTCACCTGCATTGGAATAAATTCATTCTGTAATTAAAGTTTTCGCTTAAATTAAGAAGCCCTATTTAGATTGTAGCCTATTTAAATCCAAAATGTGCCCCGGACAAAATAATGTTTCTATTGAAAAATGTCTTGCTTTTAGTGTCCAATTGTCATAACTGCACTTCACATTTTATTAGAGACATATATTGCATTGATTATAAAAAATATCCCAGATGCTAGTCTGTATATTCTTCTATATAGTGTTATGAATTTAATCAGCAAGCCTTGTTTAACGTAAAAAAGATCTTCTTATCTGTTTTGCCACGACAAGTCCTAAAGTCAATGCTCATAAAAAATTGCCCCAAGGTAATAATATTTTTTCTCTACAAACTCATATTTACATTTCAATTAGGCTTCCTATTAAACTGATCTGATGAGTCACAAAGGCAGTCTTTTGTCTGTTAACAACAGCATTGCTTTATAACTGATACTTTAAGTCTATTGGGGGAGATTTTGATCAATGGTGTGTTTTACATCTTTTCTCTCCTCCATGGAAGCATCTGTTGTGTTCTGCTCCCAGCTCACCTGCATGCCAGCTCCCCAGGGTGAAAACCAACCGCCTCAGAAATGACTTGTCTTGTCCACCCAGAGCAGAAATAGCCACCGTGCAATATGTTGCAATCTGATTGCCCACCTGTGCTTTCTATGCAGTAGGCAATACGGCATAAATTAATTCATAAGTCACCCAAATTTCATAAAACAGCCAAACTACTCCCAAAATACCAAAAACTCCAAATTCACACATTTCAAAGGTTGATATGATGCTATTTGAACATTATGATGTGTTGTCATTGATGGCTACAGTGTGGGGGTTGCATCATTGAAACACATTTCAGCTCAATATTCATGCGCTCCACTAATTATATGTAAACTGGAGACAAATAGACTTACTTATCTTATCTTGTTAGCCTACATACAGGCACTAAATCGGTCCAAATAAGGCATTTTAACAAGTCCCAATGTCTCAACTTTTAAGTGCCAAACAGTAATACTAGAAGAATATTGGCGTTTTTGGGAAATGAAAATAGTTTAAACAAAAAGGGATTAAAACATAGTCAAATAGTGGTTGTTTGTTTTTTGTGGGCATGTCTTCCTCGAGAAATATTGAATAGTTTAGTGGTGTGATGTAATGTATCTCAAGTATATTTTGTTATAAAAAATATATGAATCTGTACATTATCTCAAAGTTTTTTTCAACAAGTTCCTGTCTTTCTCTATAAATGAAAAATTACTGAGACGTTGCATAGCCTAATAGGGTTCACAGCACACATCTCAGTGGTCCAGAGTAGAGAACACACAGAGCAAAGATGTAGGCTATTTTAACAGATGTAGTCTACTGTCAGTGTGAATATTACAACGAATGCTATTTTGCATAAGACATTTTTTAGTCCTTTAGGAACATTTTTCTATCTATTTCTTACATTATAACCTTAGAAGTGAGTCTTAAAAATTCAATAGCTCGTCTAAAATGTATTGCTATAAATTAGCCTACCATGTGCATTAGATTTGATTTAATGGAACCTATTGAATCCAAGCGTAATACAGGCCTACACAACTGCCATTTGGTGAGAAAAATACAATTTATGATTCTACGTGATAAAAGATGTTACGGTGCAGTGGATTTAGCAAAATGAACAATTTAAGGTCAAAACAGCCAGTTTCTCTCAGAATGTGATGCAGAGTTTTGCAGTTCTCCATGTGATTGTTTCATTAGTGAGTGCTGAGAATAGCTCCCAGGAACGTGTGGAAGTTTAATATCACGCAGAGAACAATTTTCTGTCTGCAGCAGCGCTATTGTAGCAGTGTCCCATTATGTCTGCTACACCCTTATTGAGACTAGAAAAAAAATGTTCTTTGTATGAATTTTGCATCGCTTTTATCAGGCAGGTGTAATACTGAAAATGTGCCGAATGGTCGTGGTAGGATTTTGCACAAACTGGCCTTCCCATCAGAGTGCCTCTTGAATGACAGCTGGCAATGCTAACACAAACGCCACCCTCACATGCTTGTCACACTCAGATGCTCAGAGAGATTTAGGATGACAACCCCAAACCACCATCTATAGCTCTGGCAATTCTACTCTGAACAAACTGATGACTCTCTAAGGGCGTGTGAGTATCTGCTCCCGGGATGTTAAGGTCTATGCTGTGGATTTAATGGTGGCAACATTCAGACAGGCTGGACAGGCAATTCATGCGTGGCGTCTGCTGATTTATTTTTAAAACCTTACAATACAATACAATCTTCCACCAGTGTTGTTTTCACATTTTTTTCCTAAAAGTATAGAGTACAAGGCATCACGTAGGATTAAAAAAGACTTTTCCCCTTATCAGTGTGTCGGCTGTGTGTATGGGCAGAAAGTCCCTCCAAAAAACTAGAAAGCAATATATAGTGCAGGTCAAAAGAGCTATGGGCTATCCATGTATACTGCATCTGCAGGGTGTTGATTATGGACTAAAAGTGGCCTGAGGTCGTAGCCTGCTCTCACATGATTGGCTGGTTGGTGGAGGCCTAGTCGATGAACTGGATAGCGACTGAAAGCTTCAAATAGCACCAGGGCAGCCACAATCATCTCTTCTATTCGATCCTGCTCCCCTCATGCTCCTCATTTATTTCTGCTATACCTTCTTCTCCCCTGTGCTGAACCATGACCTGTAGCTCTGCAGTGTAATGTATAGGTTTACTAACATATACTGTTTGGCATATAATAACTAGGGATACATCCTAGGGTATCTCTACTGCAGTGGTTCTCAAACTGGTAGACGTGTGACGTCCCCAAAAATGTGGTTCACAGGTTCTTTTAGTAGACTTTTATAACCCACAACACCAAAAATAATAACCACTGAGAACCACTGCCCTGCACAAGACAATATAAGTGGTATTGTATATCCCATTGACAGCAACATGGTTGCAACATGGTTGCTGTGACAGCCTGTAAAATACAAGCTTTTCCAATCAGCATATACAAGCGTCAGTCCGGATGAAATAAGCTGTGGCTAACATCAATCTATGGAAACATAAGTAATCATGGGATTCAAGCTGTGATAAATCCCCGCGGTTTTGGTGAATAATTCCATTACTTGACGTCTCAGCTGGGCCCTGAGTCTCTGGGATGAGTCACGGTGCCCCTGTGCTGTTGATTGTTTCACGGTGAACTATCACAGGGATTTACCATCTGAACAACCTGAACAACACCACTTCCAAGTCTATCCAACAATAAGTGAGATCTAAAACAAAACTTATACATAAAACAATACAATTCTACGTAGTTACAGTACGTGAAGAGGAATTATTGTTTGTTGCTTTTAAAAGCAATAGCTGATTTGATATTGATCCCGAAATCAATTTCAATCCATGTGTAAGAGTGTTTCTGGCTTTATTGACCTTCTAATCATGTAGCCCTCTCCTGGCTACGTCCCCTCACCATTGCCTAATCTATTACTGTGCTTTCACAGGATGCTTTATGCATACACTGTTGGCAGAAGAGATAATCACTTTTTCCATAAAGCACTTGAAGCACAGATGGGGCTGCTTCTTTTCTGCACATCCCAAGGTAAACCTTTTAAGAGGGCCTTTAAATACCACGCTGATGAATAAAGTGTGTCTTTGGTGTTTATTCTCTATAATCACAGATGGGGAACACCCTCGCTGTTACACAGCAGGGGGATAAAGGTTTCCATTACAATATACAGTACGTGTCCTATACACCTCAGTAAAACCATTATGATCTGACATGTCGCCTACCCTCCATGTTTTAATGAGCTTACTAAGATTAGGTTGACCTACATATGATATACTCTCAGCTCCCTCTCCAGCCTAATGAATCCGGATAAACACACTATTAGTCGTCATCTTCTAACCTGCACACTGCAGGACAATGCTCTTTTTTTTCCCACCCCCAAAAAATAAAAATGCATTACACTTTTTCAGCTCGGGGATAGGCATCAATAATGGATATCGGGTGTGTGGAGCAGAATTCCCTTATCAAACAGTGAGGTGTTTAATAGAAATATGCATTATTTAGCCAACTACTTGTCTAAGTGCACAGACCTGTGTCATTTGGCTTTTTTATGCCTAGTTCCTGTATATTTCATCTGGTGTTTTACATGTCCAGCTGTATATATAGCAAAGTATACTTGAAGTCATCCAAATTTACGCTTGTTGTAGAAGCTGTACACCAGAAAAAAAACATGTAGACCCTGACTGCAAAGATACCCTTACAAAAAACGAAACCACATGAAACTGATTACATCTTAACCGGCTGTGGTTCACGTGTTTGTTTGTGTGTTTTTAAAGGGTTACCCTTGAAAATAGCCTACCGTGAACATTTGGTTCTAGTATTTTTGTATATTTCAAGATGGCTCCGACTTCTGCAGAATAGCAAAACCCCACAGGCTCTCTTCTTTTATAGTTTGCTGCTCCGCATTGGCTCCTGACCTGTCACCGTGACTCAAGTGTATTGGAACATGTATATTTCATCAAACTATTCAAAAGGTCTTCCTTTGAGATGATTGTGCCCCAAGCTCTTTGTGTGGAGCTCTGACAGGCTCCCTAAAAGCTGTAAATCCACTGGAGGAGATGAGCTCCATGCCAGGATCACCATGGCATCAGAGAGCCATACTCTTCCTCGAGATCAATGCCATTATCATCATAATCATCACCATCATTAACTAGCAGCTATCATTTAAAAAAGTCCAAACAGTATTTTTCCATTACAACAGAATGAGTGTGAGTGCTTTGTAATAATTATAATAATTATTGTAATATAACTGAATATGGCCCAGGTGCAGGTATTGATATTCAACACATCTTTACAAACACAAAGAATTGCAGAATATTTGATATTTTTGTGCTATCCATGATTACATGCTGAAAAACATTGTATTGTTTTGTATGTGTTGCATGTAGTTTACAATGTCATAGGACCTCACACATTTAAAGTGCTAATCTGTTTATTTTTTATATAAATAAAGTTCCATTTTGTTAATCCTTTTGCGCAAAATATTGATTTAATCGGCTCCCAGTTCATGAAAGCTTTTCATTTAATTACACGTTATATTAATTACATTTGCCGGTCTAAACACTCAGGGTGCAGGGTTTGTCTTTCTCCGGAAAAAGCCGTGTAGGAATTAAAATGTTTTGTACAGCCAGCACCTTCTTGTTTTTCAAGAAAATGAAGAATAAGGAAACACTGTAAACCGTCCATCTTAAAGAATAATCAAGAAAATCAGGCTCTATCAGGTTGTCCCTCCGATATGTATGTTTAGTTGAAAACACAAACGCATTTGGATGAAGATGATACACTCCTGGCTGAGCAAAGATACACTGATGAGGGGTGTTCTCTTCAGACCTGGCCACAGAAATTAGGGGCGACAGTACGGCCCTGCCTGCCAACGAGTGGTGTCCCGGCTGCCTTTGTAGTGCTCTCCCAAGCCCCAGCTGTCAGCTGCACTCAGTCACTGCACCAACCACCAATGTACAAGCTTTAGCTAAACCAAACTTTTACCATTACCGACGCCCTTCTAAACCATCAGCGCATGACGACACAATGACGTGCTTGAGATACCTCCCCAGCCAGGAGTCACGATTCATTGTTTCTTCAATTATGCAACATCGTTTTAACCAAACACAGTAAATATTTAGCAGTGATACTTTTACTTGTGATACTTTTTGGAGGGAAAATGGAGAAGTTTTAAGAGGGGAAACCTGAAGAGAATAAACACTTGAGTTCATAATGAAGATCGTGTCCACGTAGTATGGAAGCTAGGTATGGTTGTAATCTGATTTGCCATCTGAGCAAAAGGTCCTGTGTGTTAGCGCTGTGTTTGTACCTTGGGAATTCATGCCTAATGGTGCGCTGCCTGGTACTGTCACAGCACATAAAAGTTAGTCTGAGTGCTGTATGATAAAACCACTACACGGTCATGACTTATTGAGCTTCTTCAAATTGCCTCTCATGGTGCTTGAAGCTGTTTCTCTCTGCAGGCCTGGCTCCATTATTGCCTCGGTATACGTCTACAGGTTCTGTGGCCTCGTGTCTTCCTCCATTTAGACTAACCTTGCAGCTTGACTTGAGAGAAAACAACTATCCATGCTAGAGGTTAGCTCTCTCCAAACGGACAAGTCAACAAATGCAGGGCAGGTCAGGTATACTGCAGGTGGAGATCACCAGCACACTGTAATGGAAATGGATGAAAAAGCTAACCAGGTGTAATAGCATCCACAGCAGGAGCTATTACAACCAACAGTGTAAATGGCACGATTTTAGAATAAGATATGTACTTTTTTTTTTTGAATTGAGCAAATTGAGCAAAACACACAGATAATTAGCCAAGATATCCTCCTAGCAGACGGAAATAAACAAGGCTAAAACATTCTTGTCACAAAATAACACAAATTGCACAACAACACTTGTCTTCATACAACTCCTAGTATCTGTGTTTTCAAATGACTGGTTTCTGCATGGGCACACTGGGTGTGATGGGATAAGCTCTAACACTGACTGAACAGATCTATCAAAACACAGACACAGTGAGGTACAGTATAGAGACAGACAGAGACCGAAAGGGAGACAGTAAATTTGATGACAAAAGACAAAAAGGAAAAATGATATGACTGAATGTCAAAATTATCAATTTCACAAGCTCTGTGTGCGTGTGTGTGTAAGCTTTATTTGACATAAATGCTGGTCTCAGACAAACTAACACATAGCAACTATTGCTATTTATATTTCTCACATTAATCATTCATATTCTCCTAAGCTATTCTTAAACGCCATTGTTACTGTCACATTCATCAAACTCATATTTTTTAATCCATTCGGTTTAGTATGTATATATAGGCTATCATTAGTCTATATATAAAAATAAATGAAAAACAATTTTTGAGATGCTTTGTAACTTCAATTCCCCTGATCACACCTGGTTTTGTTCAATTTGAGCTGTAGTTCAATACCAGTAGGTCACCTTGTGTTATCGCTGTTGTTGAGGCTTGTATGACACCTCTCTCACCTGTTTGTATACGCTGTAATGGGCAGCATTAGCGGCGCAGCTGCGTCCGGGGACTGTTTCTGCGGCGTATGCGCGAAACGGGAGCCCAGCACAGCGGAGCCACACCTTTTAGACGTTCAACAGCTGTCACAAAGGATCAGCATCCAGCCCGCTGCACTCCGGGTACCTCTTCCTAAAAGACCTCCGCTGTTCCGTTGTACTCGGCGCTCACGTCTGCGAATGAAAGGTCAGAGGCATCACATGACCAAGAAACTGAGTGTGACAGATCTTATCAGAAGCCTGCGTTTAAACAGACTCAGAAATAAAACCACGCTAAATAATGAACAATGTCATTTAATGTGCAGGTTGTAATTTCCAGTTCAAAAAGGGCAACTGCCAGGGTATTATCGCTCACTAAATAACTCTAAGATGCCATTTCTATGCCACAAATGGCTTCATTCTTTGTGTGTAGTGTAAATGTTGTGCAATGTATTCAGGTGCTATGAATAATGAATCATGAACCAGGGTTTGCAATAAGTGTCGCCAGGCTGCAAGCATTTAAAACATGTTTAACCAATTTATATCTACAAGGCATTATTTATTTTTGATTTTCCTTGGGATCTAGCAAAGACCTCGTCGTATATTTAAAAAAACCAAGCTTAGCATTGTGAAATATGTGCACAGCTGCCTGAGCAACTACATAAAGGGTCTCATCTCATGGCCCTGCACCTGGCAGGGGTTAGCCATGCTTTGATCATTTCTCTGCTTGTTTTCCCCACCTCTTTGCAACCATTATACAACTCCCTGCTGCCTTTGAAAGCACCAAAGAGGGAATTGATCAGTGATTAAAAGGGAAGGTGTCATTATATCCGAACACAGCGTCAGAGACGTGTGGGTGGGCTTGGATAGGTGTCTTTAAAGGAGGGAGGGAAGGGGGGGGGGGCGGACAGTGGCTGTGACAGCCAGTTAGAGAGGTGTTCAGAGTGCTGACAGGCAGACTGTCTGGCTGCTGCCACTGTGAGAAAGGTGCAGGAGCGCGGAGAATGTCATTAATCTCCTCGCCTCACAGTGGTAGCCCGTCTGATTTGCAGCTGCTTGGGCATCCTTTTTTCTTCACTGTCCCTCCCCGACCTCGATCCTGACCATCCCCACTCCTGCACTCGTGGAAGCGCGAGCTACACCCGACCAAAGGCACCTCTTGCGTGTCAATGGGAACACCAGTTCATGACACAGGGCATCTGGCCTTTTCCGTGTGCATTCCTAAGATGTTATAATGTCATAGCTGTCTTATTATTTATATGAGAGCACCTCCAAGAAGGAATATGGCATGTCACTATAACACAGTCTGACAGTCAGACAGACAGACATTATACACAGTGTCTGTCACAACACTGACAATGTATGGAATTGCAAAGATACACTGTACTAAATATAATTGAGTATTTTCAAAAGTACTGTAAAAAGGATGCAAATAGCTGGAACACATGTCTTTGTGAAACCATCCAGCCTAAAATCAGTGACCACTTAGAGACCATAATCGATGTCTGGGGTGATTGCTGGTCACCGGACTCCAACCGGAATGAACACACTGCCAAACGCTTAGCTCGCTGGCTCTTGCCGCCAATAGCGTTCATCCCTGTGGGTGTTTGTTGCAGAGAGATGAGAGATGAGGTAGAATTAAAATCGATGCTTATGAATCCATGGCATTTTCCACTGCAGTGAACAGCTTCCCACAGCCTGTGACATGGTTTTGTTTTTCAACTGACTCACAAAAAGACACACTACGCAAACTGACCAATGTAATATAACAGAAGTGAATATATATGTCAGTAATAACTAGTAAATTGCCTTTATTGATGCTGGTGAATACTGAACACTGTAGGATGCTATAGATGTATTTTAAGGCAGGGGGATTTAAGGGGCGCCACAATCACATTTGTAGAAACAGATGAGATGGGCTGCTGCAACTCTGTGTTGACGAGTAAGAACTGTAAATCTCTGCTCTTTTTCTCACTGCTGTGCTTCAGAGCGCTTGTTGTTCAGCATGAACTCTTTCTGCGGGCAGCCAATGAGGGGCTGAGCAATTCCCTGTCGAGGACCCCCAGGGCGGAGAGAGTTCTCCCCTGCGCCCAATTTTTGTCACGCAATGACACAAACACACATATAGGTGCCCCCCAGAACAGACATCCTCTAAGCTTGTGGGGGGGGGGGGTTGAAAGATTATTGGTGAGGTAAATTGGTTTCCAAAGGTTTTCTCTAAAAATAGCTCACTCGGTCAGGCACCATGCCATGACTGGTGTTATTTTTACACCACGGATGTGATGTGCGATGAGAGACAAAATAGATCAGACTGATATGAAATGGGCTAATAATATTGTATCCTTTTCCACAATGTATGTTTACCCGAGATAACAGCCACGAAAACTACTGTATAACAGCTCCCGTGTAAGGATTAGAGACAAATGCCCTTTTCTTCTCAGGCATGATATTGTATGCCTTTCAGGACTAATGTCATTTGACACTTAAGTGACAGCAGTCACTCGTACAGCCCTGAACAACATGCGTATATGGCCCACCCCCCCCAGACACACACACACACACACAACATCCTGTGGTGAGTTTACAGGAAATTAAAAAAAGCAAATTTTTTAGCTTACTAAATATTGAACTTTTAACTTTTTTTTACTATAGAAATATTACCATAAAAATTTAACTTTTGTGTACCCATAACACAGAATCAATGACAAAACCCTATTTAGTCAAGTTTTATTTAATTTATTTTTTATTTTGCCTAGTTTGTAAAATTTAAATAGGAAATCTAGGTAATTAACTTCTGTGTACATTTGTATTCACTTTTACACCTCCTATTATATTATACTGTCATTTAATATTTTATATATTCACAATGTTCAGTAGATGCACATTCACTATCAAACACCAAATCTGATAATTTACTGTATAGAGAACACCGATTCAGAATCATGTCTCTGCTTTGTTTCCTGCATGTCTTTGCACCCAAATCATTGATCTCACACTTGTGTGCTCACAAATTTTATTTGCATCGCTTTGTGGAGGTTGAAGACACTAATTGATTTATAATACTGTAGATACAAATGCATTCCATTTTATTGCTTGGAATTGAAATAATTTCATACAATAGAAGAAGAAATTCTTCCCAGAAGAAGAACTTCAGACGCACAGACACACCAAGAGATCTGGGCAGAGAACAGTGATGGCACTGACATGGCCCGTGGGGACATGTGACAAGCTGCCTCGGTTACATTTCTCTGGGTCACATTTCTCCTGGTCACCTGCTGGTGGGCAGTTATCGATGCTGTGCGCTGCTGTGTATTAGTTGATGTTATTGAATGAATGCAGTAGGCAGTAGAGAATAGATGCACCGACGATTACAAATGACAATTAGAAAACTGACTTTTTAGACAAATCGTAATAAGACATTTCAGCCATAACATCATGCCTGAAAATGTTTAGCTTGTCTCTGAAGATGTTTGCCGAAAGAAAAAAACACGTTTCCATAACCAATTAGTATAACTACCAGACCGCAAAATCTAGTTTTATGTGGAGAATCTCACCCACCATGGGAAATCATGGGAAATCAAGCATGCTCGATCAACAGAACATCAAAGCACATTAGCGTGAACAACATAACAGCTGTGATGTAGCCATGAGCATCAGCTGTAGGTAAATACCAAATGCCATTAAAGAGCCAATTTGCCTCATTGTTTATCATGAAAAAGCAAACAATTATAGGCAAGCCAGAGTTGATATTAGTGTCAGATTTCATACCAACTGGCAGAGAACACATCTTGGCTATGCTTTTATTATGTGTCCATGATGTTACAGTATGTTAAGGAGTCTAACAATGTGAGACTTAAATCTGAATTAAATCACTATACTGTACTACAGGTATACTATAGGTGTACACTAATTACTACTGTAATGCTATATTACTGTCACTTATGAATATATGTTAATTATAATTAGTTGTTTGCTGTAATATAAACAATGCATATAAACAAATGAGTAGTAATTTGCTCTATGTAACAGTCTTATGCTTTCACTGTATCCCTCTTCCCCCCCCCCCCCTTCTCTCTCTCTCTTTCTCTGGGGTCTTGACTATCCTTCATGCTGGCTTTCAGGGTGCTTTTTGGTGACAGCGCTGTCAAAACACATCAGGTCTGTCAAGAGTTGGGCAGGTCTCAGTGCCACCAGGCTGCACCACCTGGTTTTGCAAATGTAAGTGGGGGGAAACTCTCACAGGAGTGACAGCGCTGGTTCCAAACTTTCAAAATATACTGTCTATATTCTGACAGACCACCTTAGGCTGAAAGAAACCTAAATTGAGCTCCAATAATGCCCATAAATATGATGATGTGTTTGTTTAGACATGGGGATGATTTATCTTTTGATAGGCATTTAGAAGTCCCTTGTCAACTAAAGCAGAGATAGTTACATCACGCTGGCTTAGTGATTAACGGCAACATTAGCAAGCAGCAGATTTCCCCCTCTCAACTGCCTCATATATTATTAGAGGGAAACATATTGGAAGCAACCATTTTCAGGTGATTCCTGTAAAAAAAAAAAAGGATCTATATTATTAAACTGAATATAGTCTCTCAGCAAAGGACGGTGGTGGGAAATGAGATAAGTGGCCACGGGCTGTGTCTCAGTACTCGGTATTTCAGAGCCACACATCTCAGAGGCTGTTCCCTAATTAGTCCTCAGTGGCCACTGGTGTGGCGTGGATCTACAGGAAGAGAGAAGGGACAATTGAGAGAAATAACTAGTTTTTCTGGACCACTGACATCAAAGACAAGGGACACAGACACTGGAGGTAAAAACATGATAGGTACAAGAAAGTGTGTGTCACAAGTTCATTCTATTAGGGAGAAGGCTAAAGAAGGTTAAATTACACCTTTCAATATATCACCACCACTTGCTACACCTTGCATACGGCATCAGATCATTAGCTCTTATATCTGTCAGCATGTAAAGACGTATATAAATCTTACATACAGTACATAAATCCTCTGATCTTCCACCTTAGAAATGATGTAAAATGGACATAAACCTTGGGAAAATGGCTTTCCATTGTTATTGTGAATTCTAGCTTATACCTATTGAATTTGACAACGCTGTACAGGCAACGTTATACAAAACATGTAAATATCATAATTTTATTCAGAATATACTTATTGTTGAATTAAAAGTCCCCCTAATTCTCTGCTAACTCTGTTGGCCATGATGCAGAATATACAATTAATCCTTGACTGCAGAATAAGCCTGCTGGTCTAATCTACCAAGCAGCTGTGTTGAGAAATTGAATCTGGTTGAAAACTGATTATAAGACCTATATAAAGCCTGCCTCTATATTGCCTATAAGCAAAAGCCTATAATTATGGGCAATTACGCAACGTAATTCTGAAAGTCCTGCATAGACCTCGATGTCTTTCTTATAGTGCATGCTGCAAATAGCTGTGGGCGGTACTCTGAAAGATGCAGGCCTGACATGCCACAGCGCAGGTCAGACAACTGTCACATAATATTAGCCCCCGAACGCGGCTTCTGATCACTGGCAGTTTGGGCAGATTTGACAGAAGGTAACTGACACTTTGAGATTCATGTTTGAGTAGCTAGGACACTGGAATGGGTTCTGAGGGCTGAATATTAAATATTCAGCTGTGCGCTCTTGCTCTCTGCACTCTCTCAGACCTTGATTTCCATGTGTATACGCGGAACACACAGATACAGGAGATGTCTTATAGTGTGCTCTGCATTCAAAATAGATAAAGAAAAAAATGTGAGGTCATGTGAAAACCTTGAAGCTCCAGTGTCAGCAATTCAGTGATTTTTGATTTTCAGTTTAATGACCCTTAACTCAATGATGTATGAATGTATAATTTAATTTGCAAAATTATGAAGAACAGGGTTTTGTTCTAAATTCCTGAAGATGTATTTTTCTAGATATAGGGTTTCCCCCCTGACAGTGACAAAATGAATATGGGCGGTACAAGTTCAATGACCCTTTTATGAAAATGAAGCTTAATGAATTCTTCTGGCCTGTCTGTGGGCTTGTGAGACAGACATGGGTAAGATTAAGTTGCTCTACAAAGAGCGACTACCATGCATAAGCTTGTACACTTTCTATAAATGTCCATTCAATATTTTTGCTGTTGGCCTATCTGTGACTGCATTGTTGATCAGCAGGGTGTGAGAGTGTGTGGGCATGTGTGAACACACCCGTGAAAAGAAACATGTGTGTGTCATAATAGATGTCATTTATGTTAGAATGAATAAAATGTATCTCCATTACATGGATTTCCATCTGGTTGTTGCCTCACACAATAACACCCGTCTCTAGATGGCAATTTGTTTGTAATGGAGTTGAATAGATGGCCTTTCAGACTATAGACCTCGGCCTTTACCCCACAGTCTAGTTTCCTAGAAACAACTGTAGTGATGAAGTCTCTCTCTCTCTCTCGGGAGAGAGTGTGATTAGATTGGAGAGGCATGACGGAGCACCAGTACTGTGGCATGTAAAATACAAAATAGGATTAGGAGACAAATACAATGTTACCCAGGTATTGTGAAAACTAGGTAAATTCTTTGGATCTGTATTAATTGGAAATTTAAATATAAATTCAACACCAAGCTAAATAATCTGTCATGACAAGAGTCGTATGTTGCTAAGATATTGTGATAATGAACACAGATTTATACTGAATGAGTGTGACTAACAAGCTTTTGGAAAAGCCCAGGTAGACTAAACACCTAATACAAAGTTATTTTAATCCACCACATTCACAGGCAGGTTATATAAAGCCACAATTTGTCATGCATGTTTCTTCAAAGTATCTTTAAATGTCAGGCAATAAATGATGTTCGACTATTAGATCTGTATCCGTCTGGAAGTACGTTTACTCATTTCAGTTTGTTTCTTCTTCTTGATCTTATCCCTTGGTCATTTTGCATGTGATCTATCATAACCACTTTTCAGACAAGCTTCTACAGATGTAGAAGACTGATTAGGGACTGAGGTTTTCATTGCAGCCAGTCTTTTTAAATATTTGACCAGCGTGGAAGCACAGGGATTTGTTCTAATCTTTCTAAATATAAGTAAAAGAATTTAAGAGAAGGTTGACTGAGCAAAGGGTTTACTGTTTACTGTTACATTACACATTTTAAGGTAAAACTATCAAACCCAGGCAGATGACCATGTAGGTCACCTGCCGGTTATGCTAAAAGTGATTTTAGCATAACCG
Source organism: Percopsis transmontana (assembly GCA_025447815.1). Lineage (NCBI taxonomy): Eukaryota > Metazoa > Chordata > Actinopteri > Percopsiformes > Percopsidae > Percopsis > Percopsis transmontana. The sequence continues at coordinate 27,598 of JAOEHI010012276.1, forward strand.
AGAATGTATTTGACAGAAATGGGCCTGTGGAAAGCAGGTCTCCAAATAGTAACTATCCTGTCTGTAGTGGCTTTAATTCACATAATTGATCCCATGTAACAGCAAAGTGAGGGCTTTTATTTCCCTGGAAGATACACTAAGGGGAGTGAGAATAGCCAGACAGTGTAATGTTATACTGTAAATGCTCATGAGTCATTGTGATTATTCAGCTGAATTTTCTGAAAAAAGGAAAAACAGGTGGTTACACTCGTCTAAAAAAGGCACTGGTATTGATAAGCATGCCCCTAAAAGAGGTCTTTGTGGAATTTTCTCTTATTCTCTCCCGTTTGATAAGTTGTTGCCTTAAATATCTCGTAACCCAGCGCGTGGGACTGATATTGCCCGAGGAGAGACAGTGAAAAACAACTCAGCAATGTTCTTTTAATTAAAGTCCTGTCTCAATGTTGACAGGATAGACTTGTGGTCTCAGAGCCTCTGTGAAATGGCACAAAAGGATGGCTCCATGTGTGAAGTCAACAGGAGTGCTCCAGCGTAAATGAGAGCCAGCAGAGATGGCTGCAGCCCAAGTGTTTCCTGGAGATAAGGAGGGACTGGGCGTTTGGGATGGAGCAAATTAAATAAGTCTGGGAGACTGAGAATGACAGTTTAACATGCTATCTAATTAACAATCAGGGATCGCCAGACACATGCATCGGCAGAAGTTACCGACTTGGTGGAAATATGGCTGGGGAAATTGCCAGCATTGTCCTGTTATCACAGGGAAAAAGTTTTCTCGAAACTAGTTTTGAATGATAAATAGGAAGGCTAAATGGGTATATGTGTAAAGGCCCTCTTCTCAACTACAGTATTTGCATTAACCTTTGAGGTGCTTGTTGGGATATAGAATAAACACTCAATGTTGGTAACCTTCTGGTGTTGTGCAATTAAAACACATACCTGTAACAGCTAATGCACTTAAACAATAGTAGAACCAATTTCAGTTCATCATGATGTGGTCAAAAACCACTGTTTCAACAAATATTAGAGGATTAATAAAATGGCATATAGACCCACAAAACATCTAAGAGAATAACAATATTTTACAGTGTAGTTTAATGAGCAATGGATATCCAATTAATGCATAACATTCATAGTTATGAAATGTAATAACTAGCACACGGCAACCAATACACCTAAATAAATCACAACTACAGAGAATAGAATGTCAACCTGAGAATAATGAGCTCCCTTAGCGTGGACCAATGTACCTTATTACAAAATAATAATGACCTCTCACTTTATTTCGTGAAATTGCCTTCCAGGTTGGAATCATTTCAAAAATGAACGTTAACGGAGGGAGCGCTAGGTGACTAGTGCTAGATGGATTCATCTCCGATTGAATGATTCCACTGGCAGCTGAAGCCATCACCTTTAATGAATTATCAAAGGCTTCACTGCAGTGTTGAAGTGCAATGGGAAATTTAAATGGAGACTCTCCACCTGAGCTTCAGACACAAGGTTATTAGTTTTTACCTTGACTCACAGTTCCCATCTGATTTTTTACCATTTGGTTCATGAGAGCCAAACTCTGCATCTCATTATACATTGGGAGCAGGTGCTTTCAACTAAGTGAATATCATAATGCTGTGTCACTCACCATATCCAGGAGGACAATGGCTCTGCCTGACTTTTTGAGGGTCCCATGGGACTCATAGCTTTAAAATAGCACACAGAAATTCTGTTATAAAAAGAATCCCAGGGAAATATTTCCTATAAATGAGTTTTTGAATGTGGAAAGTGGAGATAGACGGCAAAGAATGAAAAAAATATATAATGGCTTTTATTCTTTGGGAACTCATATAGATCTGGTGGACAAAAAGGAATTTTCTACTTGGCTTGGCAGACTGGATCAACAGTCATATCAATCATATGGAGATTTGGAATTTTTATTCAAATTAGAAATGTTGGGAGGTATGTTGACCACTACATAGGATGCACACACATCCGTAAGAATTTGGCTTGGGCTGTAGTTCATTCCAATATTTATTTGTTGTTTTGATCTGGACAACATTTTTATCCTTTACAACTCTGTGTGCATCTGTTCCATTTACGATAGCCTCTACAGTGTACTGATAATGTGCGCTTGTCTACCCAAATAATGACCGGAATTTCCTCTTTACCACTAAGCAGTTTTCCAATAGACCCTTTAAAGATTTCAGATATTTCAGTTGTGTTGAACTTCCATTTCTATTAAATAGCAACATTGCATGCCATGAATAAATGTGATTTGCTTGACTATAAACAACCTAACAAAATGTTCAGTGCTCATTTGACCCTAGTGGCCAATCTTGCATGTCAAATTGTATTGCCAGATGTTTAGGAGCCTTTCACAATGTTACAGTGTGTTCAGGATGTGTCTAGCATAACAGATGTCAAATAGATTAACTTTTATTTTTTTTAATTCTATTTTTTAGATGTTATGTTGTAGGGGCCTGAGAGAGGTAGGAAACTCAGGCTCATGTCCCAGTTAACAGTATTCTTCCTGAAGCAAATCTCACAGGAGTCAATGTCCTATTCCACAGCTGATGTAGGCCCCCACCTGGTCTCAACAAAACAACCATGTTCATTCACAGATGTCACAGTGTGGCTGTGAACCTTCTTTCCCTTTCACTAGTTGTTCTGTACAATGAGTAACTTTCAATCAGGCATTTACTATTTAACCTTAGGAGAGTCTCATTGACACATTGAGTCCTATTTACAAGAGAGATGGGCAGGACAGCAGCATCAGGAAAAACATTACAGCAATGTAGCCTACAGTGGACAAATAGCACAATGTAATAAAAGCACATAAAGCAGCATTAAAATAAGCAAGTACAATTTCCAATTGAATCTAAGCCCAGTATTTTTTTTTAAACGCTGCTTAAATTCCTCCAGGGAAATTAAGTTCAGCAGCTTTAAGTCCTTTTGAAATGTGTTCTGGGTAGAGGGGCCAGAGTGAGAGAAGCCTAGCCCAAGGTGGACAGGTGGAACAGATAGTAGGAAAAGGTCAGAAGGGAGGGAAGATGTAACTACATACATTTGGAGGCAGTAAGAAACGTATGGATCTAAGACTTCTGAACATTGAAAGAGATAGCCAATTTAAAGAGGGATATAAAGTCACTAATGAATCTGTGATAAAACAGTGTCCAGCATATGCAGGCAGTGTGCTGGGTGCGTTCGTGTAGAGAACATCACCATAGTTCAACAGAGAGAGAAAAGTGGCAGCAACCAATTTTATCCTGGATTTAAAATAGGAAAAAGACTTCTGTATCTGTAAAGGAATCCCAACTTTAGTTTAAGATAGTCATTATGGCATTTCGAAGACAAGTGTTAGTACTGTATAATGCCTAAGTACCTATAGCTTGCCTTATAATCAATAGTAGTACCCTTGGCAGAGGTTATACTGGCATGGTCAATAGGAAGCTTCTTGGTATTTGTAAATAACATCTTTGCTATTGTCTGTGTTCAATTCAAATTTACGTTAGTGCAGCTGGGACTGGATTGTAATAAATGCAGACTAAAGTGACTCAAGGGCTGCAGCTAGTAATATCTGTTAAAGTGTTAGCAGGACACTATGGTGTGGTCCTCATAAAAGGTGGGGAGAATCATCTAATTGTCATGGTTATTTCGTTAGTTAATTGCGACCCAAGTGCAGACACAGGTAGGCAGGTAGCAGGGTTAAGGAGTTTAATGTTGAAACTCAACAGAAACAGGGTAAAAAATAGGAACAGGCAAGGGCAAAAACTACAAAACAAAGAAGCTTACAACTCGGGTAAGTCCAGGAAAGAGAAATATTCCAAGAATGCAACGATACTCTGGCATGGGTACAGACATCACCGATGACTTTGGCATAGACAAGGACATAGACAAGGGAGAAAATAGACTAAATACACTAGAGATGATTGGGGAACGGGAAACAGGTGAGGGCGGTAATTGGGAAACGAGGGGAAGGACCATATAAGGAGGCAGGGCGGAGCAAGGGAGGGGCCAGGAAGAACACAGGGGAACAAGGTAGACACACTAGGGAAACATGGAACTAGACACTGGGGAATACAAGAGACAAGACAAAAACAGGGAACAAGTGGGGTCGTGACACTAATAAATTTTGTCCCAGATTATTCATGTAACAGTAAAAAGGGTTAGGCTTTTGAACTGAAAGAAATGCTTGCAGCTAGTAAGATTATTTGTATTCTATCCCAGTAGGTTTGTGGGGACACACATACTTTGTTAAAGTAAATCACAGTCCACTGTGTCAAATGCCTTAGAGAGGACAATAAAAAGAGCATCACAATGCATATTTGAGTCTAAGGCACCGATAATGTCT
>JAOEHI010012286.1:0-31938 GCA_025447815.1 Percopsis transmontana
CCCCCCCCCCCCCCCCCCCCCCACCCCCCCCCCCCCCCCCCCCCCCCCCCCCCCCCCCCCCCCGCCCCCGGTCTCATAGGTTACCCATTCTCTGCTTTTATTGGAACCTCGTGTCATTTTTATGTTCATTTTCGGGCGTTCTTTCGCTCTGCGTTTTATCTCCATCAGCGAAATTCCAGACGCGCAGTGCTCCCGGTCTAAATCCCTGATGTTTTTTCTTCATGTGGCCGCATTTCTACTTGTCCACGGCCAATTTAGAAGAAAGTGCAGGGGAGTGACTTACCTTGCCCTGTCATTCAGTGGCACTGCCAAATTGAAAACACATTGAGTGTTAATTTGATGTTGGGTGGGAGAATAGCTCTGGCTTTCCTCAACCAGCATTTGAAATGCAACGGCCTGTATGTGTTAAGGATAACTGACACAGTACTTATACTATTGTGGTTATAAGAAGTTATAAGCCCTTGCGGTTTTATGACTGTTAAAAGTATCGTATTGTTATTTATAGTTGGCCAACCAATTTATGACATTTTGACAATTTAAAGGCCAGCATAGTTCTGCGTTGCAGTGTGTACTGACAGGAAGAATCCTTTAACCACCTAGCTTTTCCAAATGGCCTTCGTTTACCTTGCTAATGTTAAATCATTAACAGGTGACTGGACAACTTTCAACTAATCAGAGCTACAAACGTTGACAGTGGAGCCCACTTGGGAACCTTTTTCCAAACACATGCCCCTAATTCCTGTCGGCACAAACTGGGTGCTGATTGGGTGAAGGTTCTGTAACGGGCTCTGTTCTCTCTCACGCACACACAAACAATGATGCTGAGAAGATGAGGTGAAGACTCATGACAGTCAGGCTTTCAATAACCAGATGAACAATTATTGTATTATTAAAGTTTGATGAAAAATCATAGAACTCTAGATCCCTTTCTCATTATATTAAATCTCAGACCATCGTCTAGAGCTTGCCTCATACCTCAGTAATGTAAATGTAAATCATATGTTATTTTCCTATTACTGATATGCATTAGTATGTATTGCAAAGTAAATGTGACCCAATGCAAGGATTTGGGCTGTGACCATAGACTGTATAAATAAATAGACAAATCCTCCGTGACGTCACCCATAGAGTTTCTGAAGAACGGGTTTGAAGCAAAGTGTGCAAGCTCAGGCCGTCACCATCTTGGCAATGTCAGACTCCCGCCTAACTCTTGGCAATGTATAATGAATGGATAAACTGATGGCTTAATATAATTTCAACTGATGAGTTATATAAAAATTCACCCCCCATACAGTTGTCATGAAAGGGGAAAATAGCTATAGATACCAAAATTGTTTTTTGTACCAGGCTGTAAACATGTTTATTTCTGCTGTAAAGTTGGACATGGGGGTCTATGGGAATTGACTCGCTTTTGGAGCCAGCCTCAAGTGGCCATTCGAGGAACTGCATGTTTTGGCACTTCCTTATTGGCTTCATTTCTAAGACTCGAATGTTGCCACTTGGCTGTGACACAACAATAAGTAGACAAACTACACTGATTTACAGCAGTGTTGTCTACACTCACTCACATAACACGCAAACCCTCAGTGCTGCCCAGTACATATGCAGACTCTCTGTTCCCCCCTGGGGCAGTTCCACTGGAGCAGTGGGGTTAAATGCTTTACTTAGGGGGGGCACTTCCATAATAGCTTTGGAGGTTTAGCTTCTCATTCACTTCCACTGCCCAGTTCTTTTTTTTTCTAGGCCGTCCAGAGATCAGCGACCCTCTCATCTCAAGCCGGGCTAACCTTTAGTCAATAAGTACCGACTAATCAGTCATGTTTATTAGCTCGAGTTCGGCTTATGCTAATTAGCTGAGTCTTTATTTGACATTGATTTGGAAGTCCTGGTAACAGTTAGCACTGGGAAATAGGAAAACATACCCCTTCCAACCATGTACATAGTCCCTTTAATGTTTGATGCTCCTAACAAACAGCACATGGTTCTGGTTACAGAGAGGCATCTCTCACTCTTGTTTTTCTTTGTGGTTTACTTCTCCAAACAAACAAAGAGTTTTGACATGTGCCATTTCTTGCTATAAGGGGTTTTCGGGGCTACAGTGAGCCAGTTACTGTGGAGGAGGTAATCGGAGCACGGCGGTTGTGCATTCATGCTGGAGGTGGGGAGATGAGATAAACTCTGGTGCTAACCTAATGACATGCCTCTTACCGTTTCTCGCTTTTTGGTATATCCATATTTCCTGATGCACCCCCTGTATTTTCATCGTCTCCCGCTCTCTCGGAGAAGCGCTCTCTCTCCGAGGGTCGGCATGTATCAGACTCGGCATGCCGATCATTTTTATTTGTGAAACGTACAGGTATGAGCCACAACCAATGCATCACTGTCAAAACATAAGCAGATATATAGCCTGTAATCAGATCTGCCTCTTCGTGTGAAAATCACAGATAGCTCTAGCAGAAGAGAGCACACCCCATGGATACGGCCCTGGCCCTGCAGCTGGCCGGAGGCACAAGGGTCCATCTGGCGGTCTAGCCGATGGTCTCTGTGTCACACACCCAGCGCCGGGGGGGCCTGCTGTGAATAGGCCTCGGTCCAAGTGGACTCTAGGATACATATACGGCTCTGTTGCATTGATTTCTATGCCCTATGTTTGTATGTGTGGGATAATGACAATGACTCAAATGGCTTAGGTTTAACTAGGGCTGTGACGCATTATCGCAACACCGCAATACCGCAATACTGCAATACCGCAATACCGCAATACTGCAATACCGCAATACTGCAATAACGCAATACCGCAATACTGCAATAACGCAATACTGCAATACTGCAATACCGCGGTCATGTGATGCCTACCGAGGTGTTGAGCTCATTACTGTCATCACCACAATTATTATTATTTTTGCATCCACCTCCTGACACTCCCTCCCATACACACAGAGCTAAACCATGCCCACACCTCCACAGTGTGGCTTTTCTATCGAGCTGGCTGTGTGAATATTGGACTAGTGTGTCTCTCAGTAGCATGGTCTAGTGGGATGCAAATGTGTGAATAGCTCCGTTGAGCCAGCGACCGTTTCTGTAGTTGGAGTGACACAATAGTGACACAATAACACCCTGCCCACACACACACACACCCACACTCCTAGCCTCGGCCCACTGGAGGACTGGTGTAGTGCAACTCCCATTTGATTGGTTGTTGTATTCATTGCACTCGGTAACACTGTAGAGGAATGGGTGGGCGAAAACCGTCTATTAAGGTATATCTCTTGTAATTTATATCACAGTAATGGTATTAATAAAGTTATTATTTTGGACAACCATCTGGAAATGCTATTTAAATACTATTAAATATTCCTGTAACAGGCCTTCAGACTGCCGTCATTTTTTAAAAAGAAAATCAAGGGCACCTATTCACTGTGCCAGGCTATGATAATGCTAGTGAAAAGACTGTAGGTAGACAAAATGCTATCGTCATGCGGTAAATATTGTCCTGCAAAATGTTGTGTTAATATCTGGTATGTTCGGGTGCGGGTTTTACACAGCTGCAGTGTATTCCTGACGCACAAGCGGCATGCCATTCCAAAAGAGGGCCAATCTGAGAAAATCTTACTTCAAAAATGTCATTACTTGTGGAATCTGGAACAAAACCTTCTGATTTCCGATCCCAGCTGGTACAGAGGGCTCTGGTGTGGAGCTATGGAGGTTATTAGCCTTATTCATGCCTCATAGGGGATGAATTTGTTACAGGGAGACAACGGGGTGGTAAGTCTCCGGGCCTCAGAGAGGTTTGAGGGCTGCTGGGCGGGCTAAGCCCTGCTTTCAGAGAACATCCAGTTGTTTGATAACCAGGGTCTTAACGTCTTCCTGCCTCCTGCCTCCGTAAGCTGACGTCACACACACAGGCGTATCAAGGCTTATTGTTGTCTAGATGCTCATTTCCTGCTTCTCACACCTCACTGCACCCCCCCCCTAAACCTAAAACACCTACACACACATGCGCACGCACACACACACACACACACACACACACACACACACACACACACACACACACACACACACACACACACACACACACTGCAGGCCAGGGGTCAGAGAGAGAAAGATTAAGGAGCTGGCCGTAGGGGCTAAAGGTTACTAAATCCTTGCCTCCCAATAATTCTGCGTGATTGAGGGTGAATAAGGTGTGTGTTTTTTGTCGGTGCAGGCGTGTGTGTGTGTGTGTGTGTGTGTAGAAGTCAGACAGAGCAGAGCGCGTGTGTGCGTGGAGGGCCAGGGCATGTTGATGAGGTCTTAATCAGAGTGCTTACAGCTGGGGGGAAAGGTCATGGGGGTGGCGCTGGGTTTTGATTGGGCCCCTGGGAACCTGATAGACCCCGGGGGGGGGGGGGGGGGCGGGGGTCGTAGCCGAGGGGCGCAGTACCATAACACAGTTGACTTGTCTCGGTCAGTGCACCCAACAAGCTACACACACACACACACACACACACACACACACACACACACACACACACACACACACACACAGCCGCCGACCACCGCACAGACAATGGCCCAGGGGTCGTTATTACAGGGCAGGAACGGCCTGCCGCGCAGTTAAACCAGAGCTTACTCTGCAACAATGATTTGTACCGCATTGCATATACTGCTAAACCAGTGGTTCTCAACGTTTTTGGGGCCCGTGGCAACCAAAAATACTATTCAAACAATATGTTTGCTGCACAAATGTACTAATACTACTAATAATGAAAGGTAAAACCAAACTTCCTTAATAATAATAATAATTAATTAAAAAATCTCTCCCCGTCCCCCGCTCACTCTGAGAACCACCTCTCCACTGGGCCATAAGTGTGTGTTCCCTCTCAGGGACGCCGTTCAGCTGTAGCCTGCTGCATATATGTCTACTATGACTGAATGAATGATGGTAGGAATGCTTTATGGAGCTTTTATACAGTGTCCCCCTCCCCAGTGTGAACCGCTTGATCTCAAGCCAAGTGTCTGGAGACGAGGATGATGCACATGTTTCTGAAGAGTTCAAAAGGAAGTTTTCGTAAGGGTGTGTGTGTGCATATGTGTGACTGTGTGTGTGTGTGTGTGTGTGTGTGTGTGTGTGGCGAGGAAGGGGTGTGTGAGATATGTATACCTGCAGTAATGATTGACGGTAAAACAATAGATTGGTGTATAGGGGGGGATAAACAGGAAGGAATGAGTTTAAGCTTCGTCTTTTTAATGCTGCTGTCCCATTTGAGGTTTTCAGTTTGTTTTTTGAGTTATTTGGTCTGCTGTTTGGCTCTGGCAATACATACAGCTGCTTTGTTGTTTTCTTTCTTGTTGTCTTTATATGCTTTATGAAACATAAATCAATGAGTCCTGTGTTTAGTATTATGCATCCTCTCTAAGTGAAATACCATTGAAGCTTATAGGGTATTTGTGCGTCTTTGAAGCATTTGAAGCATATGTCTCTTACTGTAAGCTCTCAGTGGTTAGGAGAGGTAACAATGTCTTAAAAAATGAACACAGCCTAGGTGAAACAGAGGTCCCAGTGGGGGAGTGCTCCCAGTGACTGGTTTTGCTCTTCCTCTGCGTACATACATGGCAGAGACAACTGCTGTCTTATCCCTAAAACACAGTAAACGTGACACGTGTGTGTGTGTATATACAGTATATATCCAGGTATATAAACAAACCATCATATACCCACCTGCCCTAAGCCTATACAATGTCAGGTATGTCTTTATGAAGTATTAGATCACTTTTCCTGGGCAAAGTTGTCTGTCTTGTCTCAGGAGACAGATGTTCCAGCCTTTTTCTTGGAATCTCCCCCTTTTTAAAAAAAAAGGAAACCATTATGTATGGCAGTTTGTGTGCATTTTTTCCTCAGTGTTTGCAAACTTTTATTTACTCGAGCCAGATCTGCGGCGTTCCTCGACGGAGGCCTGAGGAAGTCTATACGCAGTGTCGCAAGGGACCCTCGCGGTACAATGAGTGGGGATAGCTGAGGGATGTCGAAATGTGTCCATGCTTTTCTGGATGGCTGGACCGACCCAGCTGCCAAAAGAACGAGGCATCCTGCGGTTTGACGCTGGACCCCGGAACAGACATCTTTTGTTTTTTAATATGGTCTAGTGCTGCGGTGGATGTGTTAAACAGGCACTCCATATTCGCCGCGTATTCCCGATCTGTGTTTTTAATTTCATTCCTCAAGACCTTTTTTCTCATTATTTTATTTTAAATTTTTTCCTTATCTCTTATGTCATTCTTCTTGTTTGCTTTTTGTCATTCGTGCTTTCTTGTGTGTCTAACAAACACTAATCTGATGATTGCGTGCTGTAGGCTTCTAGCAGCTGTAAACTCGAAGACAAGCCATTGTCATTACATTGTGTGGGTCCTCAGATATCCCGATAAAACAAATGTTCCTTTTTATTATTAGTTATCCACCGAAGGAACAGAAGATTGGAGGGGGGAGGGTCCCATTTGAGGCTTTCAGACACAGTTATGCGGTCTGCATTGTGTCTCTGTTAATGCGTCGGTTGCATTTGTGTTTTTTTCTTCTTTGTGGGCTTTGAAACACAAATCAAGAGTTTGCTCAGTTTTGGATGATGCCAATAATGTTTTAGTTGTAGAAAGGAATGCTGCTGGCATTCCGTCACAGTCTAGGGCGACTCACACACACACACACACACACACACACACACACACACACACACAAGATGCAAAAAGCACTATAATCAAAGCCAGATTGGCAGGTTTCATACTTGACTTGCAAAATGTAGCTCCCTCTAGAGTATCTATTGAGGTAATTATATGCCATGTGAGACACCACAGTTCTGCTATTGCAACATAACACATCAGTCTGCTTAGAGATCTGATTTATGGCAATTCAGTGAAATATACTTAGAATGACATGGTATGACATAGAAAATCCAAAATAAGTGGGACTTCTGTCAGTCAAATAACTCAATCAGTTCAGTTAACTGTTTTGTGTGTGTGTCATTTTTCTTGGAGAATTTAGCCTACACACATTTGCAACATGCATCTGTGCTTAGCTGTGTACTTTAGATTTAGGCGGGTGAATGGCAAACCGATGTGGCACCAGCAGCGCTTTAGAGGCTGCTGGTTTGCACTATGGGGAGATTAGCAGCCTTCCGTTAGCTTGCTGGACAGCGTTTGTTTAAGGACTTAGCGCTGTCACAAATGCCCCAATGCTTTTTTTCAGCCCCAATAACTGGGTGACCCACTAACACGGTGATGGATGGATGGATGGGTGGGAAAATGGCTACACAGACACAGCTGGCCTGATAAGTCAAATAGAGAATACATTTGGACAGCTTTCGATCACCGGTGATTAAGATGCAGGTTGTTCTTGTGACCGCTGATTGGTTGATAATTGAAACGTCGCATTGCTACAAATGGCGGGAAAAAACCCTCTTGAGCGAGAGCCCGCGCCCCCTCCTCTCCAATCCGAGATGAAAGACGGGCCTCCCGTTTTTGTTTTGGTTCTGCATTGATCGTGTTTTTTCAGGAGGTGTAAAAGCCGGTGTGATGTCTTGATCCAGCCAGCTCCATAAATGTGGGTGACGGAGGAGGTCGGGCTGGGGTCTTCCCTGCCAGGGGTGGCCAGATGTGTGACCTAGTCCATCACGGCCCACTCGATAAGACCGACAGCTGCCAGCATATGGGAACATGTGTTGCATGGAATTCGAGGAAAAATCAGGCAAATGTAAAAACGATGTCGGTGAGAGAGAAACATGGGGAGATAGATGTGGGCAGAAGGACAAATATTCTTTTCAAAGATGAGAAAATGAGGCTGAGGCTCTGTTATTCATGTGAGGGATCTGCAGTTCACATGTGTGGTTCTGTTGGCTTGACTGGACCGGCAGTGTGAGCCCGCAGGGCTTCCATACCCCCAACTTGCTCTACACAAAACATCCATATTCCCAACCCTTTACTAATCTGCGCTATAATAAAACCAGTCTGCCTCACAGACTGGCTAATATTGCCTTCCCCTGCATTCTCTATATCTTCTACATCTCTCCCCGTCTCTCTGTTCCTTTCTCTCCTTGTCTCTTTGTCTTTGTAATATTCCCCAAAAACGGTTTCAGGCGAAGCAGGTTCACCAATTTGTCCAAACCTTTAAAGGGACAGGAAAGGCGATAGCGATTTATTACCCGGGCTATGCATGCTAATAGGCAGCAGGCGCTGCGTGACACAAACGTCTGCCCTGATTGGCGGAGGGCTGCCTCTCTCTGTCTCTGATTGGCCCGGCAAGGAAGTTGCGATCAGTGAGCTAATGGCAGAAGTCCTGTATCTCGGTGGCCTGTTCAGCATTTGACCCCCCGTTGCGGCGCGGGCCTGAAAGTTCCAGAACAAAAAGCAGTGGGAGAGATAGGCCACATGTTGCTTTGTGTTGATTTAGCCCTCTGGGGAGGAGGAGGAGGAGGGGGAGAGGTGATAAGGATCTCTAGGGGGGGGGGGGGGGCAGGTTCAGCTGGCCAGGATTTGTGTGTGTATGCGTGTCTGAATGCGGGTGTTGGTTCTCTCCATAGGGAGTCAGTGCGCCTTGCGGGGAGCAGATAGATATATTAGTGCTGCTCCAGTGATGACGTTTGACCTCCAGTGGACCAGCTCAGGGTTCGGGGAAAGCGGTGATTACAGTATTATGTTGTGTGATTGAGTTATACAGTAGAACAATGGACGTTAGTCTATGGAAGACTAAAGGGGGAAGCAAGGGAAAGGAGTGCCCTGACAAAAGATCTGATACAAATCTCTTAGATGATGTGTACGATATACGGGTAAATCAGCGATGGAAAAGGGACAAAGAGAAGATCTGTTTTCCTTGCTATGTCATATCAATTGTAATAGAGTATCTGCTATACATATGGCACCAGGGTGGGGATATTTACTCAGCATGGGAACTGAATAATCCCAGTGCTCAAAGTGCTCTCATATATATGTTCTGCCATGAAAGCTATCAATTACCCCCGAGTTATCTCCACGTCCTGCAGGATGACTTATCCATCCTGGCCAAAACAATGTTTTCTACATAATATTTAATCATGCAGATTTACATTTCCCCCTGGCGGGGTGGAAATAAGGGGGAAGTGAAGCCTGTGTGTGCACGTTTCCGGCAATGCAGGACACATGTGTACCGCACAGTCCAGGGCTATTTAACATCACACATTACATTTTCCATTTTCCATTTTCCACAGTGCATTATGCGTTCAGAGGCCCAGCAGCATATTAAGACGACTGCGCATACAGTATTATATACACATATTAAGGCTTGTACTCAAGACATAATCGTACTGTTGACTTGGGTGGCTCTTGAAGTCAGGCAAGTATAGTGCCATCCACCATCATCATTTACAAACAGTCCCGTGTAATGGCCAGCTGGTTTAAATGAGTCATGATCTGTTCTCTAATGTCCCAAACATACCTGACACTGTTTTAGTAGGCTGAGGCCAAAGTGAGGCGCTTGTTTAGGAGGTAGGTAAGGTGTTTACAACCAAACTGCAGGACGATCAGCCTCTGCTGTAGCTTCTGCACACATTGATAAATGTCATGTTGGATGTTGGGCAGCCTGGGGCACGTACAACAGCTAGATGTGAGGGGTCAGTCGATTGCCCGTGGGCCCAAGACGCACCCGGAAATGTATTGCTATATATTATAATAGATTCTAATTTTTCCGCTGTCAAAAGCAGCTTGGCAGTGTGGAGGAGTAGTAGAAGAAGTAAGGGTGTTTTTATTAGAAGTAAAATCTATTTAAAGTGAATATAATTGATTAAGTTACACCATTGATGGGGGAAATTGTCCTTTGTGTTTGAGCCATCCTGGGGCCCCAGCCCAGGGCCCCAGCCCAGGAACCCAGCCCAGGGCCCATAATGCCAGTGCCTTGGTCTAGGTCAACGGCAGGAGTCTTAACTTAACATGTTTGTGTGTCTTTTGGTGTGGGGGGAAACCGGAGCACAGGAAAACCCACGGGAACGCAAGCAGAACATGCGAGCTCCACACAAAAAGGTCCCAGGCCCTTCTAGCTGCTAGGCAGCAGTGCTAACCGATGTGCTAACTGGTGAATTCAAATAAAGCATTTTAAAATGCACGAGTAGCCGCTTATGTCCCAGTCTATCTGCGTCTATCTCCACGTGTGTACTACGCATACATGTGCAGTTTGTTTCTATGTGAAAGCGAGTATTCATGCTTGCTTGCAGGTCTGTGTATGTCTGTGTGTGTATGGTACAGTAAGTGCGCTTGCTAGTGTGTGTGTGTGTGTTTGGAGTGGACAGTCCAGAGCCTCTCCATAAAACAGCTGTAATGAGAACAGCATGCGTTCTCTCACAGTGCAAGTAAGCAGAGAGGGGAGACACTACTGATCTATCTTCATGTTTAAACGGTGGACTCTCTAATGTCTTTAGCAGAATAAACCCTGTCAACCCTGAATATGTCCGCTGTATTTATCAGGTATATGTGGCGGTCCAGATGAGGGAGTCTCTATTCAGCAGGGCTAGCTGTGTCTCTTGTGTAGCATGTACACTATCTATAGTAACACCTGTCTCTGTGGCTATGTGTGTGTGTGTGTGTTCCAGCTCTGTGAGTGCTGCTCTCCTCCTGTTCTGTACAAACCAGAGAAGTGTAAATGGTACAATAGACGTTTTAAAAAAGAGGAAACGGTAGAAGAACGAGGTTGAGGCTCCTCATAGAGAGAGGAAGGTGTAGAGAAGGGTATAGTATGAGAGAGGTGAAAGCTCTTTCTCTCACTAGAGAGCTATCACGTCAACATTAGCTCCCGTGCTAGTCCATATAAATAGATCCCGTATTTAACCAAGGTTGTTTATTCCCCCCAGCTTTACGACTCTCGCCTGTCCTCCCTCTCTGGAGACACTGGGTGATTTACATTGGTAGTGGCTTCAGAGGTGTGTGCATTGCGTGTGTGTGTGTGTGTGTGTGTGTGTCTGTGTGTGTCTGTGTGCATGCTCGTGGTGGGGATTAGGACTCCAGACTGCAAGCAAGGCCAAAGGAAATAAAGCTCAAGTCGAAGTATGCAACCGTTTGGGACAGAAGATTTCAACAGAGTTTATGCAGCGCAGACATAGAGAGAGATAACACCATTTTATATGGAATCTGCACTTTAAAATCTAGAGTATTCTGACAGATGATGCAGAGAGTTGGAAGACACTGGAAAACAGACAGGTGGGAGTGTCTTTCTTCCTCATCCCCTGTGAATGTAGCAATGTTTTCAGTACAGCCTGCTCTGGTCAACGTTATATTAAGATGTATAGCAGCACCTTTCTTTGGAATGTACCAATTCCACTATCTGTGCGCTCTCAGCAGCAGTTTACGGCTGGCTCGCTATGAGGAAGGGATGCTTTAGGCTTTAGGCTTTAGGCTTCAGGCCACATTGCAATTTTTTTGAAGTGAAACCAGGAGTGAGGGTTTCAGTGGATCTACCGCAGGCCAGAATCTAAACTCTAAAAAGCTGTAAAACAGTCTGACTTTGATGAACTGTACCGGAGTAATCTGACTTTGATGAATCCCACTCGCATAATCTGAATTTAATGACTATTGGAGACACTGATATAACAGAGGCTGGCGACGCTAATCTTAATGCACTTGCAGGGGAAAAATTAAGTAAAAAGAACAGGAAAGTAAAACAGAAAAGATAAAGTGAAGGACTGGGAGAGAGTGATAGATGGAAAAGGGTATGAGTCATGGTTGTGGAGACTCTGAATGAAAGTGGAGGATAAAAGAACAACTGTTCGGAAGAGCAACATGGTATAAGCAATAGATGAAATGCGAGAAAGCTCCCCACCCAAAAAACAGCGTGAGAGGGGTCCTGACCAAACTTCTCAGGGTCTGAAGAAATAGAATGTGATGTTTATGGCCGCGTTTGTTATTGTTTGCAGGTGGACGGGGTCTAAATCTCTTCATTGTCTCCTCTATCTCTCCTCTCGATTAATTTCCGAGGCGTAGGAGCCGTCTAGCCAAGTCTGTCACAGACACGTGAGGCTAGGCCTCACACTGAGCTGACCTGCACCAGACAACAACTTGTCTCTATCAGCCATAAATCTGTCAGAATACGGAGGAATGAAGCGCAACATAATGGCCCCTATAATAGCCCCTATAATAGCCATGTTCCACATTAACATATGATTCTTATGTGAGAGTAGCTGTGGGGTACAGGCTATGTTTATGAGGTGGAAGAAACTTCTCCAAATCCAAACCAAATGAAGGGATTTTATATGTCTTCCTCATGTCACTGTCAAATTTCTTCTCTGCGCCTTCTAGCTTCATGTGAAACGTAGCCTCTCACCTGCACAGCTGCCAAAAGGCTCCCCCTTGTGTCCAAAGCTATTAACAGACTGAGCTCTCCGTGCCTGATGTTTCTTTTCCAGCTCCACGTTTTGTCAAGCATGTGATTGAACCGCTTGGCACACTTGAATAGATTTTATCGACGTTTAACGTATACCACCAGTGTGTGGGTGTTCAGTAAGGTATTGGCTGCTTTTACGGCATTACATTGCGTCACCTCAGCGTTTTTCCAGACGGGTCAGGCTGTCTTCCCCCAGCCTCCCAACCCGCCCAAACCCCTGAGAACGGGGCTCCTCAGCTGGGGAAAACTGCTGGTTGTCCCTGAAGATTAACCCTGGGAGTGGCCAGTGTATTCAAGTGTGGTTAGGGTCATGGTGTTGGTACAATAGAACTGGCATCTTAAAGGGGTGTTTGACACACAGACACAGACACGGACACAGACACACACACACACACACACACCTACATACATTCAAAGTTCAACCTCACACACTGGAATCACACACATATGCCTTGTGCGTGTTCACACAGGCAAAGGTGTATTTACTCGGGCGTCTGAAATTCGCCAAATTCACTAAACACTTTTACTTCCTCTCCTCTTCCTTGGGTTTCCTGATGATTGACGTCTGTCCCTGGCTTACGTGTCTTCTTCTCAGGTATGTGTGTTTAACTAAGTGCTCTTAAAAAGTATCATTTACTCCTATCTCTCTCCCTCTCTGTCTGTTTTCCTCACCATCCCTTGGTCCAATATTCCCAATTTGCCCATCACTAACTCGCAGATCAGTCAATCCACGCCTAACACCCGATGGCCCCCATATGTGGAGCCTGCAGTGGCATGGCCCTGTGCGTGTTGATGTGTTGTGTATGCTGCAAGCACATAGACAATCTCCTAGTAAACATTAAAGATTGCACTGTTGTCCTGGATTTCATCCTCTGAGTCAAACATGTGGTAGTGATTTCTGTGGTCCAAAACACTGTTTAACATTAATGTATTCATCCCAACATCTTCGGCGTGTGTTTTAATTTACTGTTTTAGTCAGAGTTGCTTACTGGGTGACTCTGCAGTTATTCACCCCTTCTAAAAATACGGATTTCCCCCTCTAAGCTTCCCCCCAGAGGAAAAGACCTTTTAAATTACAAGCCAACTTTTTCTTAGAGTTTTTGTTTTGGCAGCGAGCTTAAAAATAGTATGACAAGAGTTTTAAAACACTTGCTTACATTATGTGTGTATGTGGGTGTTCTCATTCATGCTAGCATGTTTAAGTAAGTGTGTGTGTGTTTGTGTGTGTGTGTGTGTTTGTGTGTGTGTTTGTGCATATCTACACGTGTATAATTCAAAATGCCAGTTGCCCGCTAAACGCTAATCTTTAAGCGCTTCCTGATGGGGCTTTTATGTGTGTGTGGCTGCACCACATCCCAACAGAGAGACTGAAATGATCAAGACCCCCCCCCCCCACCAAACTCCTCAAATCTCTACCCCAGTAGAGAAGGCTCCTGTGGTTGGGGACAGGGCAGTCAGAGTTCAGGGTGTCTGGTGGCCCTCCCTGATCCCCGGACCATCTCCTGGGGTGCCTTATCCCTGATAAAGAGCTTGTTCATACCTCCAGTGTCTACCGGGATGTTAGGACAATGACACTGCGGTTTCACAGAGGGCTGGGACAGACTGCATAGCCTACATATCGCCGCCAATCTTCAGACCCACGTTTGAGTTTTATTTAGTCTGATAGACCGCCTATTATGGGAGAGAATTATCCCCGTGTGAATCTCACTACACTAAAGCATGTGAGCTGCAAACAGTGCCGGCGAGTCACACCCTCTCAGCTGTACAAACATTACTGATGCAACGCAACATGTCAGTTAAGCTAAGCCTGTATGGCTTTGATTTCAAATGTAGAGAGTTCAACGTATAGCTGAGAACCAGCGACTGAGAGCCAATAAATGGAACGTCAACATCGATTTTATTCTTCTTTCTACACACTATTATTAGACAATTATAGGCCTACCACTCTATTGTTCTCTTAAATTGACTTTTAACCATCTGGTTGGCTAACTAGGGCCAGCTATAGCTACACTGACTGAATACTCAGACTACTGCTGGCCTTGGGGTCCGGCCCCTGTAAAGGTGCTGTCGCCATACCGCTGATGGAATACTGCCGATGCAGCACACAGCGCGAGCGTGGACGCTGCTCTCCCAGTGCTTCAAAGGACATGCATTCAGTAGAACAATAAACTACGGCCCCAGCTCTCGCGGCTGACTGTAGAATTCAAACAGTCCAATAAAACAAACAGGACCCCCCCCCCCCGAGAGCCAGCGGATGCACAAGGTGGCATGCTGGGGGGGTGGGAGGGCTTTAATGTGCCGAGGAGGCGTCACACTGGAATGGTCTAAAAAAAAATAAAAAAAACATTCAGCTTATGCGCTTGTGTGTACTTTATGTGTGTGTGAGAGAGCGGGAGGTTATTCCGGTTTCTTCTCTAGTGGTTGGACCTGGAGCGGATGACAAACCTCTCATTGTGCTCATCAGTAAACAAACCCCCCCTCCGTAGCAGCAGTGTTTCTTGCTCGATTTACAAACAGGATCTCTTCAGAGCATCTTGTTGGGAATCTTCTGGCAACATTTCTCCCTCCTTGCAATCTCCCAATCCTTGTTTTACTCTCCTGAGTCCTGAGACAATATACCTCTTTCTCTCCTGCTCCCTCTCTCGGGGTGTTTAAGGGTCAGGCGTGAGGCAGGGTGACGCTGTGGTTGGATGACCTGCGTTCTAAGCGTGGATGTGTTTCTGCTTAGTGCTCAGTGGCTGTCTGAAGAGTAAACACGCTAACAGGTAGCGCTAATCCCGCAGATCAGGGCGCATTAGCCCCGGAATGCTGGCTCTCATTTCTAAATGTTCCTAAGCGGTGTGAAGAGATGGGAATCGGTATGGATTATCCCTCGTTTAGGAATGGGATTTGAGAATATTCACTT
Organism: Percopsis transmontana; assembly: GCA_025447815.1. Lineage (NCBI taxonomy): Eukaryota > Metazoa > Chordata > Actinopteri > Percopsiformes > Percopsidae > Percopsis > Percopsis transmontana. The sequence goes on from JAOEHI010012286.1 coordinate 15,276, forward strand.
GGCCTTGATTGTGCGCACCTAATCCTGGTTGAGTAAACAATCTTTGGGTGCATCTTTAGAGGTTTGTTCTTGTAGTATGGCTTCAGTAGGGCTTTGAAATCTGCCATTTGGGTGTGTATTTTGAATGATGAATATGATGCAAGCCTCTAGCCTGCCTGGTTAAAAGGTTTTTCCACTGTCGAGACTCTCTCATTGAAAACTGGGTGAAAAACAAGTGCCTAATTTACTGTTATGTAAAATAACCCCCAGTGTCAGTTTCACAAGCTAGAACATTGCTTCAAAGAATGAGAACAAACGAGCAGGTTGGTAATGGGGTTTGAAATGGGAGGGCGTTTCTCCTTGTCAGGCTTAATGATAACCATATTGATGGGTTTGTTTATGACTTGAAGTCTTTCACATAGACAGGACCCACTGGGTTTGAGAAAATGGCTTTTTCAGCTGGCCCTTATAATAGACCGCGGGATGAAAGGGAATGCATGGGAGAGCTGTAATTGGTGAAATCTTTAATGTCTCTATATGCTCACTAAATAGCAAATTAATACAGGCTGATTCTGATTTCTTATTTTGTGAGCTTAGCCAGTCCCAGTCCGAGGTACTGGCTCAGGGGCTGCAGTGGAGAGAGAGTCGTCTTCTCTACAGCCAGATACTGATTATGTTAGCAAGAGCGCAGCCCTGTTAGATTCAGTCATTTTTGTCTGGGAGACGCAAAGCAAGTCTGACAGCAGGAAAGCAATGTTGATGTGTGGGCATGTGGACAAACGTGCATGTAAATGGATAGGGAATTAGCAGTACGCTATGTTGTAGCAGTGCTCCATTACAACTTGTATTAGGAGGCGTCGCAAAAAGCCTGTGTCTAATAGCTAGTGGAGCGGTTTTAGGTCAGAAGTGCTGATCATAAAACTAGATTGATGGCTCTTTGCCAGCAGAGGACTAAAGCTGAGGCAATGGTTATCTACGCTACACCAAATTGTATCCAATAATGGGCACTGGTAAGAGCCAAGGTAGTTCAGTGCTATAAATCAGAGGTGATGACATTTGGGCAGTGAGAGAGTCAGCTGATACATCTTTTTAGGAGCTCCTATAAAGTTCAGTGATGTAAGCCCGGAAGGTTCCAGTAGAATACCTATGTGAGAATATCACCGGTGTGTGCTGTGATCATGTAATCAGTTGCTGATAATTCGCTTGTACAATTACTCTCCGCGCATGCTGTGCACATGTTGCTTGTACTCTTACTCTTGGCTATATGCACCCAAATGGTAGGCCTACTTGCCAAACACAATACCAGACCATAGAGTGTAATTTCCTGTTAAATGTTTCATCTGCTTACCGGGAAAGAAAGTGAAACGTCAGAGAGAACAATTAACCTTGTTGACATTATTCTAATGTACCGACTCCACAGCGATTTATATCCATATGTTCTTTCCATCGCAAAATGTGAAGAATGTTGAGCCCACGGACTGCTTTCAATGGGGAGGGGGGCAAAGGCAACATTTCCTCCTTTCTGTTTCCTATGTAATGTCATGTCAGAACCAATCAGTTGCCTTCCGAGAAATCAGGTTAAACATGGTCCGATCGAACGCATATTACCCTCATTCTGCGGAAAGAATGAGAGACAGAGAAAGGCCTGTCAGGGTTAGAGTGTAGTAGGTACAGCAAGACAGACATAAAATAGAAACAGAGAAAACATCCAAATAAAATAAAATACAGGTTTAATGGCGTTTAAAAAGGGACGCTTCTCAATTTCCCGGAATTCCCCTTGTGGTTGAAACCAGAGTCACACAAATTTTGTTGTATTGGTTAAAAAAAACATGGAGTTCACACTGGTTTTGTGCCCCACAGTGGTGTTTCGAGCTTGTGGTTCAAACGTGGGGTTCTGGGGGCACTGTAACACAATTGAGGAGTGTACGTTTAAACCAATGCTGCAGGCAGATGTTGTCTCCAGTGGAGACAGGTCTCCACGCTGATGGATGTGGTGTAAGTTTGTGACACACCCTGTTTGTGTCGACCAGGGTGGGGTCTTAACTGCTCTCTGGTGGACCGGCAGCCCACACCACCTGTCACGCCATCCAAACCCCCCACCTCCCACCCCCTTACACACCAGAGACCCAAATGAGATATTTAGTGTGATATTTATTGTTGGACACGGCCTCATTAAAACACATTCGGACCCCTGTCATCAAGTTCTAAACTATCAGATTTACTTATACAATATCCTGTCTTGGTTTCAGTTTTGTATCCAAGAATATATCCCAACCAGAAAATCTAACGTGCAGCGTTAAATGTGCATATCAGTCCTGTGGGCTGTGGGTATCAGATGCTACGGTGATACATCAGATTTCTGTTCTGCTGTAAGACTTTGGCTTTCGAGTGTTTGGGAAGGTTTCAGATAATTTGAAATGAAATACTGGTCCAGCTGTCCATGCGAGATGACTTAAAATATCGTGTCTGTTCATGTATGTTTGCTATTAGCAATGGAATGCGCCAATTCTTGCATCTCTAGATGTAAGGTGGAGATGTCAGTTTGTGTGTGTTCTATCTCAACAAATTGAAATGAAATGTCCTGAAATGAAGTCTTAATTAAATGCTATTAATAATTATTAATAGTAGTGTTTCTCATTTTATCTTTTATTTCTTTTATTTAAATTGGTTGAATTGGACACCCTTTTGCAAAACGTGTGTCAGTATTTGTGTTCTGAAGCAAATTGACTTCCTGAATTGTTTTGCTAGTGAATTGAATCCAGCTGTAGAGCAGGCCAGCCAGGTGTCATGTACAGTCAGTCGCTCATTCATCCTTGATTAGGGGTCATTGGTCCTCATTTGTCTAACACCAGGGTGACCTCTTGCTTCCACGATACACACACACAGCAGCAAGGATGTGATTTATCGGCTTCGGCTAAGGGGCAGATGGCCCATTATGCTTATTACAGGCTGTTCTCTCTACTTACACCATAATTTGTTCCCAGATATTTGTTATTTGGGCTTTCCTTACACTCACCCACAGGCACGGATGCATACAGACACACACATACACACACACACACACATGAAAGCAAACAGTCACTCTCTCTCACTTTCCCCATTTTTTCTCTTTCCCTTCTTTCCTCTCAGTGTCACGAACATGCGCTTCACATAGGGGGCAGCACATCATATCAGACAGGCCTGCTGCAGTACATGACACCACATGATTTCCTTTGTAAGGCCGTGCAGCAGCTTCAAGATATTGCAATGCGACGATTCTTTTTTTAACCATTCGTGAACAAAGCGCGTTTTGACAATGTTTGTTAACCTCGCATTTGCTGAGAGATGTACAGTGATGCAAAGTAAATGTTAGACAAAAGGGAGAAAGAAAGTAAAAGAAAGCTTAGGAATTGTGTATATGATTGAATCGAATTTCTCATTTCATAGTATTATGAAACCTCACATTTTTGGCAGGGTATTTCTATATGCTGTGTGAATATACATTATATCTGTACAGAATTATTATTTTGCCTATTGCCATAAAACTACATAAGGGGACCCGCAATTGCATCACTTTGCCCCCCAGTCAATGCTTTTAGGAAGAAAAATTTAGCTTTTTACGTAACATCATGAAAATGAAAGCCCAGTAACCCGACAACAACAGGAAATGGAAGCTGATTGCAAAGATTGCGTGTTGGTAAATGTAACCCCAAGCAGTTCAATGTCCCGTGTAGCCAGTCTCACATTAATCAGCCACAAACAGTCCACCCACCTGTTATGATCACTGGTTGCATCCCTCTCGTGTCTTCTTCTCTCTAGTCTGTACTTGACCTGGTAATTGATGACCCACAATGAGCTAATTGCTATTGCAGTAGCTAGTGACGCTGAGCCCAGCCAACTGCTAATTATTAATAGGATAAGATAACATTTGATAATAGATCTTAAATGCTTTTGGAATAAAACCATTTATATCTTTGAATTACAGGTTTCCATAATGTGTTTAGTCGTTAAGTGTGTTTTCGTATCCCTTAGCATGGTAAATTATATAAAATAATTCTGCCTTGCGGGGTGTATTTTAGCTGTGTTAAGAGCAGGAAAACAGATGAGGTAAGTTTTACTTAGACCAGATGTGTCTTTACTTTAGAGCCAGTCCACCAAATATATTCATCAGAGACGAGCGAACTCTTACATGAACATCACTCAACACAAGCTAATACGCTTATACAGCAGTAGATAATAATAACGTATGAGAACAAAGCCGCCATAGATTGCACAGACAGCCGGCAAAGTATAATAATCACTGACATTGTAAGTAAGTATGCACATATGTATTAAATATAATTTATATGTATGCCAGAGGCATACAAAGGTATCTTTAGTATCTTTAGACGTAGGGTCTCATAAATGTGCCATGCACATCTTGACAAATCCATTCATGTGGCAGGTACTGAGAAGGATGCACGGAAATGAGTAGTTTGTGCTATGCATTGCCAAGTGAAATAAGCAAGCGTGATTGGCTCTGCAAGCACTGACCGAATGCCATGCTGATTAATTACAGCCTTGCAGACCTTGTACCTTTGAAACATCATTAACAGTTACCTAAGTCTAAACAAATGCTTTGGTTAAAATACACACACACTTTTTTTTCAAGTTAAATTATAGAAGTAGTTGTTATCTGTGGGTAATGGGGGACAGAGGTTCAACTTTTTTGAGCCCATGCCATAATAATGACTTTAGAAATACCGGATGTACCATACAAAATAATGTCAGATTAAAAATAATAATAACAAAAGGATTATTTCAAAATCTGGATATTAACTTGTGATCCCCACCCCCACCCCCCACACACACAAAAAGCATCTCCCACCTCTTCCAGGGGGTACTAACCCCCTGTGGAGAACCACTGATGTAAGGGCATGCTCCGGTTTGATCCCCATGTAAGGCGGCTCCTGTCTGGGCCGAGGGTCAGCTCAGCTCGGCACCCTCCCTGTGGAGGGTAAGGGACACCTGATACGAGTTCCTGTCAAGCTTGGTTAGTGCCACATCCACCAGGGGTGGTGGAGGGCTCCATTCAGGTCTTGACATACACGCCGGTACATACATAAAAAGATGTAGGGTGTCACTATATAATTTCTATGTCAAGTCATTTCTGCTCACTTGCAGCAAGGTTTGATGTCCCTGGAAGGTCTCAAGTTACCATAGTGTTGGTTAGAATAAGCAGCTAAATCTCTCCCTGAACTCAACTGCAGTGTAGCACATACATATCTATCTGGTTGTGTTGCCATTGATTGTTTGTGGCTGAAACGTAGCGGGTGAAAGGACTAGCTCTTCTACCATTGTTTTTACAGCACTCCTCTGGCCGTTAAACCTGCACCAGCCGTGCGTAAGTTAAGTTGTGTCACATTCAAAGGAATCCCCCCCTGGTGTTTACTCAGCCATCCTGCTCTAGGGGGAAACCATAATTGCTTGTCAAGCTTTCCCATCGTAAATGTTGAGGCACCGTAGAAAAAGTAAGTCAGATCACTTAGCCTTTCCAGGGGGCTCATTTGTCGGGTCGGTGGCTTTGATACCCTAGCTCCTCCACAGAGCCACGTCCATCTTACATTTTGCCTCACTGTGATTGGCTGCAGGCTTCAGGGAATGTTTTACAATGCTTACAGTGAAAAAGAGAGAGACGTAAATTACATACAGTAAATGCGGTGCGTTTTTCACAAAACAAAGTGGAGACGGTGGATGCTCTTACTACTTGTGTTCCTGTCAGGTGTCAAGATAAACTCGTCATCCCAGTAGTTAAAATTCAATACTTGAGCCACACAGTTCATATGCAAACCACAATGTCAGTCAGGTCATGCGTAGAATTCTAAGGCATTGGAAATACGATGGTTATTTTGTTGTTGTTGTTTTTTTCTCCTGCAGCTTGAATCCAGCCTTAAGCAAGACACAGCTGATAGTTGGCTCATGATGCGGAGAGGAGTAAACAATGACAGCATGTTATTGTCTGTGGTGAAAACCCTCTCAAGCTCTTCATTCTACTAAACTGTGACTAATTCCTGTAAAGGCTTGGCTGAAGACTTGCAGGATGTTACAATTTATATAGTGATTACCCAAAGATTTATGTGCTTAGATAGGACTTGATCTGTCGCTTTGGAGATGCTCCATTACACAGTGATCATTAGGAATTCCCTAGCTTTTGCTATACAACATGACCGGGTAGGGCAAAGGGGAGGAGGGAGGATATAGTAAATTGGAAAGGGTGCGTAAAGTTGAGAGGAAGAGGCCTGTGCTGGTTTGAATCTCCAGAGCCACTAGAATAATATAGATCAGGGAAACTAAATGACTAACATCTAGGTGCCCCAAAGCTAGGGATCCCCAATTACCCCTTAATCTCAACTGTTCCAGTAGCCAACCTCAGAAGACAGGGGTTTGTACTGTACCAAGCAGCAACAGCAGCAGAGTGTGGAAGGCAGTTTGTATGTGCTTAAGATGCAGTGCTGTTAATGGCCACCAGGCGCTCAAAATAGAACAAATTAAATTCTCTCTAGTAAAACATCGAAAATTATAAAAAAAGTTATTGTACCATTAAGATGATATTATGGCTTTAGGAAGGGTATGTTTTAACCAAATGACTTGGTCAGCCAATGATAACAGGAATAACACCAAATTTGGCTACTATAGGCCTACTAACCTAATGAAGGTGCTTTAAAATCCAATCTCAAATTGTCCCTTCAGATCACAAATGCTGACCATCCATCTTCTATAGTCAAAGCAGCTCCAAGCGTAAATATGTATGACTATGTTAACAGGTGTGATCGCTAAAAAAGAAGATGCATGGTCAGTCTGCGCGTGATTTCCCTTGATAAATAGAAAATTAAACACAAACTTGTTGAAGACAAGAGCATTTGATGGTTGCCTTTTTATCCCATGTGCGATCCCTGTGTTTTCTACCAAACCAACAAACTGCTACCAAATGCTCATTACTTTGTCATGACCCTTCATTCAGACCCCCCCCCCCCCATAATACCTCTCCCTCCCTCTCGTACCCTTGTCTGTTTTGGCACCCAAACAGAGGCATTCCCAAGTAAATTTTCATCTGTGTTGTCCGTTGCAGATGAAGCCACAGAAAAGTGCTCTGTGATCATAATCTGTTGAAGGCTTTCCATTATGAAATGAAAACTGGCTGTCGAATTGCACAAGGTTTCAGGCTTCTCGGCTCTGTGCAATAACCAAATACGTAACATGATAAGCAGGAATGAGAGAGCTATTTGGTTCACCTACAACATTTGATGATGAATGTATTTCGGAATTTACAATCTACACCATTGACACCAGAGCGAATAAAGTTTGACCTACAGGAAAGTGTGCGTGCTAACATGGAATTCTTTTTTAATAACGCCACAGCCCTGTGATGACAGACAGCAGTCGCTGTTCTTTGCAATAGCCTGCGTTTAAAACAAAAGGATAACAAACTCCCCTGCCGGTGCTGGGATATTCTCTTACAGGAGTCCTCTGTGAGTGTCAGAGTGGGTGGGAGGACTGATATCAGTTGAGTAAGTCTCTTTAATATTGAAAGCAACCCGTGTTATTTAGAGTGTCAGCCAAAGAAATGGATGTGGAGAGTGTCACAACCTAAGGTTTAGGGTTTCATAAGCCTATCAGCCCTGTCAGTGCAGAGTAATCGGCCTGAGCACCGACAGTGTCTCCACTAGTAGCACAGAACAAGAATTTTCAAGATTAACTTCATCACGTTTCCTTCTTCGTTCTTCGGCTTGATATACCGTTTCACCGCTTCCCTTTCTCTGTTAGGCCATATGAATCCTCTCTCTTTTTTTCTCTCTCTCTCTCTCTCTCTCCCCTGAGAGCACACGTCCTATGCAATTGTGAGGAAAGGAAATTGCCGCCGGCTATAGTTTAATTGTTTGGCTGACAGCTGGTCCAATTGTTTATTTTTGTATTCATCTCCCCTGTCCTGCACTGACCACCGCCAGGTCATTGCCACATCAGCTGTCCTGGGAGGATGTGAGTGCGTTTCACATCAAAGATCCATTAGTGGCTGGATTTGACACATCTGGACTTCATGGAGCGATGGGCATTGTGCGCTTAAATGCTCATGGACACCCACAAGCACAAATACACAAATAGGCTAAACATATCTAGATTGCAGATTAGTTAATCTACAATAAAGCTTTTCAGTGAAAGCGTGAAAACAGTGAAAGCGTTTTTGATGTGTGTGTTTCTCCGAGCCTGATGGGTATTCCTCCACCCACTCGGGGCATGCCATGACTCACTTTTCAGGGCAGGTCTGCTAGCACCATAGAGGCGCCTATCCATTGTCAGTTCAGCCCACAGAGCGGGCCCCTGACCCAGCCTGAGACACAGAGATCATCCCCTGACTCCCACTCACGCGTGTAAGGGCCCCAGATGGTCAGATTGGCTCTCCTCTGTAACTCCAGAGTAGGTGGGAATCTCCGGTTAACAAACAAAGTACTTTCTCTTCCCACCAGAATCACTGGACTGGAAGATAGCAGATAGCAGAGTCAACAAACTTTAGCGGTGCATATAAAATAAATATACTGTCAATGCCCCTCACGCCATGGGCTCTGCCTTCAACATGTGTGAGAAATATGAAATTCACGCCTCAGCGGACCTCGTAAATATGTAGTCACAAATAAAAGAACTGAACCAAATGCTCCAGAACGTGAAACAAGCATCTCTGGTTGCAGATGCACAGGTTGGCATGCCAACAAATCATTTTCACAGTGCACGCAATAATAGCGAATGGCTAGGGCATCTGCATTAGCTGCTTGGCCACTATAGGCCTTGTTGTCTGGGCTATCGTAGTGTGTTGGAACAGGTCTGTTCCACTGACTGGAACTGAGTAGAAGGGCAGGTGAGGTTACCTGACCTCCTGACCTCTAACCCCTGCTGTATTAACCTCTGGAACCGCCCATATCTCCTGTGCTGCTAACAGGAAGCAGGGTTTACGCCTTTCTGTCTATCTGTGGCAGCACGTTGACCCTGACAGGACGTTCCCAGACCAGTCCAGCACCTCTGACCCACCAGAATACCCCCTCTCCGTTACTCTTCCCTCCTGGTCCGTTCACGCTCCTCCTGTCCACTGTCCGTCTCGCGCGCCTGAAAAAGAATCCTGTCTTCTCCCTAAGTGAGTTACAGAGTTCCTCCAGGGGGGAAAGACGAGCCAGATGTCAATGACAGACAGATGGACCCATCAAGGGTCAAAGTGAACATAAAACAACACAGAGAGGAAAGATTATATTTTAGATCCTATTTTATTTAACTTTTTGTTTGTTCTGTTAATATTATGTTTTGGAGGGATGATTCTTGCGATCGTGACGATGAGGAGGGAGCAGGTCAGGTGTTTTGTTAATATTTGGATGATTTGATGAAGGATGGTCACGTAAAACAGTTGGAGGGCACCAGTTAAAGGAAGTCTGCCAAATAAACTTCCTCCCGGCGGTGAAAGCCAATACCCTGCTCCAGTCAAGGGTTGTGATTCAGTATTGGATTCTGCTGACTGTTTAATAAAGAAAGAGACTACAGACCAGATAACTACAGACTACAGAAGAGACTACAAATGTAGTCTCTTTAGTAAATTGTCTCTGGGCTTGTTTGGAACTCAGGGGTTGGCAGAATTAGTGATGCCTTTACCTCTGTCACTGTGGATCGCAACGGAGCGCAAAGTTGAATTCAAGAACTCTTTACTACCAAGTGGGGGTTTCATTATAACAGCGGATTTTTGTCCATTGATCCATTGTTTGTGTTCTGTTGTCCTATTTGAAGAAAGGCTTCAGAGCCACCACTGGCCTTAAAAGTGGCCACACTGATCAACAGGCAAACATCCACACACACAGACACAACCACATCAAAGACGGGCCTTCAGATCCATAATTCTTGAAACAAAGCATATAATGTTTTTTTGTCCTCTCTGATGAAATACAAAAGGTCCTGTTTATTTTGTGTTTAGCACTAATTTATCTTCTACATCTCATGACCCATGGTTGGGTCGCAGTGCCTCAGTGATTCCGAGGGTTTGTCAGCTCACCATGCGATGTTTGTGCCAGCTATCTCTTCATTGCTGTTTGTCACCCGTGCTTCAGTACATTAGTATTTCGGTTGCGTCACGCAAGCTCGGCTCCACAGCTTGTGGTTGACTTTGCATGTACTGTAGGTGTGTGAAATGCCTCAGTAGTACATTTTTACATCCAATTCTTTTTACCTGGGCATTCACAGGTCCTTTATTTGACAGCAAGAACGGAGCCTGTGTGTTTAAGGTGTGCGTGTATGATGTCCACAGTCCAGGGACCGATTAGATGAGACTCGTCCTCCCTTGAGGACAGACATTAAATGGATTGCGCATGCAGATGGAAAGCTACCAGCATCTGTCTGCACGATAGGTGGCCCGACCATAACCTCTGCTGGTGTTCTCCACCCACCCTCCTGTTTTTTCTCTCCTTTTCTCCATCGCTCCCGTCCTCTCCTTCATCGTGTTTCCCATTGACCGTCACATCTTTAGCACTTTTCACTCTCTCGGGTTCACATCTGATGTCTGTTTGTCGGTTGATCAGGGCCGGATTAAACAGATAAGGTCATTCAAGAAGCTGTCCAAATAAAGAGGCAATCGGTGCTCTGTTGAACCCCCTCTTCAGTCATGCTTTCTCTACCAGCTCTCTCGCTCTCGCTCGACCCTCTCTTTCGGCCTGTTTTCTGTCTTTCCTCGATTATCTTGTTTATCTCTGTTTACGCCTATGTCAGTCTCTTTCAACACTCTGGTTTCCATCGGCACTTTTTTTTTTTTTTTACGATGACGAAAAACATATCTTGCATTCGCCCAAGAAAAACTGCTTGAACGAAGCAAACAGGGACCTTCCACATGTTTCAGATTTATTTTATTACATAAGATTTATCCATTTATTTTATTTAGGTGTATTTCAAAGGTGGCCAGCAAAACAATTGTTCTAATCACTTATTCAGGACTGCTCAGAAAATGGAAAGTGATGCGACCAGGACAAACTGTTGGCCTCATGTAGACACATTTTTTCAGACTTTCCATTTGTTTGTCTTAATTTGTTATCTTAGTTTTCCATCATTTGCTGCTATTATTAAATTTTCCAAATAGTTATCTGGTCTCATGCCCTTGTGATAGCTATGTGATCGTCTATGATTGTCTGCTGCAAGTATAGAACAGAACAAGACAGAGTGATTCAGAGCCAAAAGATATGGTAAAGATACTACAGCCCGGCTGGCAGAATGCCCAGTTGAACCCCCGCAGTACAGATACTCTTAACGCCAGCAAGATGTCTGGAATTGCCCCATGAAAGCCCCCCCACGGATCCCCCGTTACTCTCAGGGGTTAGGGGAGACTCCCCTTGTGGAGTGAATTAGAACTGATACTCCCCATCAAAAGAGCATTCCCTCCGGCCGTGAAAAGCCACATATTTACCACTTTTTTCATCTGAGGCCAAACCAGCCTTTATCTCAAAGACCTTCAATCAGTACTACTACTCCCTGGGACAAGGTAGGCTACACAAGGTCCCCTCTGTCTACGTCTGCTGTGACCTAAGAGCGAGCAAGGGGCATGCTGAGAAGGGAAAAAGAGGCTGGAAGCTCTTTGAGGTTTAGCCTAAGTGTTACAGACAGAAAGGGACAGGGACACAATCCAGGGCTTGGCACTGCTTCCTTCTGTTTCCTGGAAAATGCTTTTAACCGAGCCACCACAAGGTATTCCACAGTGAGGGTCACTTAGCATGTTTCTCAATTATGTTTTGTTTAGTTGTTTTTTCTGTCTGTACCCTGGAAAAGAACATGTTGTATTATGTGTTGTATTCACACAAGTAAACATGGATAACTACATTGCAAACCTGTGTTACAGTCTGCCAGACCGGCATCTCACAATCACATCTGATGGTACTTTGACTGCTGAAGCTGTCCGTTTCCTCCAAATAATCACATCATCTCATCATCTGACCATGTGCGGCCCAGTCCACTCCGTAGAGACTATATGCCTCCAAGGTTACTCTCATTCTTAAACAAGCCCATAGTCATTGAACAGACTTTGTAATCCCTTGTCATTATTGTCATTTTGAGTTTATTGTCTTGATTTTAGACGAGGTAATAGTTGTTCTCTGTCTGTTCCACTAACAAAGTGTGTCAATATCAAGTGGTTTTTGCTATTGTGTGTCACTGCTTATTGACAGCTTATAAACAGACTTCCGGCAAGGTTTCCAATGTATTGATTCAGGTGTGTTCACATACAAGTGCCACTGTGTGTGCATGCATGTGTATTTAGGCAGGTATTCTGGATGTATGCGTTTGTGTGCATACAGGCTTACATTGACCTGGTAATTGACTAAAGGCACTTTTCCACTGCAGGAACTCGGGCCACTTCCCAGGTGGCGCGAACGTTTACAGGAACGGCCCCCTAATCGGCAGTTCAGCCTTTCTGTTTCCATTGCACCGCTGGAACAACGGACCTACAACAACAAAAAAACACGTTGCCTTTGCTCTTCGATCGCAACGTAAATTCTGAGCACGACAAAATAATGATATATTTCTCCAGCGGCAGCACACCAGCACTAACATTAAAATGTTCAACCAGAGATTTTCCAGATAACGTTTTACCTTGAGTTGACAGTTGAATGTTGCTCTAAAATGTTTAAAAATTATTTGACTTAATGGAAACTGTAATTACTTGATAAATGAATATAATGGCGCTTGTTGTTGTCTTACACTCATTAAATTTAACTAATAACATAACAATTTAACAACAATTTAATTTAAAAATAACAATTTAACCAATAAGCACCAAGCCCCGTACAGCACTTTTTCAGGGCCGCTCAGAAGTACCTACACTACAGGTACTTCTTTCGACCCTAAAAATGTCCCCGAAAGAGTTCCTACAGGGTTGGTTCCTGCAGTAGAAAACCGCCATTTGGTGCCACCACCTCCAAAATGGCCCTCAAGATTCTGCAGTGGGAAAGCGCCTTAAACTGTAGATGGATCAGTAATGTAGGGTTAGAAGGGGTGGGTCAAAGGTAAACACTGGGTCTGTTTTCCAGGTTTCTAAACTCTTTATGAAGCCAGGGCAAGAGGACAAACGGTGGGGCTGGGCGGAGGGTTTGGGTGGATGTATGGTGGCGGGGGAGGGAGTGTTTGGGAACCCTGGCCTTCTCTAAAATCATCATATCCACATTTATAGAAGTTTGTGCAGATGGTGAGACTTTCTGTCTCTATTCCTTAGGTAAATGGCGATATGTTGAGTATATATAGCAAAACCCCTTTCCAAATATACAGAGCGAGACGTTTCCATCGCTCTTCCATCTCATGCTCACTGGGCGGGGTGCGCTAAGGGCCCCGAGTTGTCAGCCGTGCATGTTAACTAAAGGCCGGCGGGCAGCAGCCACCTTCTACTCACACCATTACAGAGCCACCACAAATAAATGGGAGGTGGTGGGAGAGGTGCGGGAGAACGTGGGAGACTTCATGACCGAGAGGAGAAAGCACAGGGAGGGGGTCTCGGAGGGGATAGATAATGAGGAGATGACGAAATGGTCGAGAAATGGAAGGTTGCAAAAAAAGGAAAATAGAAATTACATGACGAAAAAACAAAATCAACGAACAATGGCCTTCCAGCCCTTTGACTGATTATGGGCTAAATTTGTTTTGTTGTAGCACTTTGTTTATGCGTCTTACCGCATGGCACCACTCACTCCACATGGCATTTGCTAAAAATGTGCTAGCAGCATGGGGACTTTCTTCTAAAGGTGGAAGAGAAATCAGGCCATTTGCATGTGTTTAGCATCTAGCTAGTCGTGGATAAGTGTTTGTTTAGGCGTGAGCTTACTATGTTGTTGTAGCAGGAGGAACAAAAGACATGCAATTGCAAATTGCTTGTAGGATCTTCTCAGCCACTGCTTCTGTTCAGGATCAGAGGATTTCTGTGACAACATATCAGCTTTATTGCCATTTTCTCCCTGCCGGCAAGGGCCCCCGTGTCCATGAAGGCTCAATACCCCCATTCTTTCCATCAGAGATAGCGTTTTCAGCCCAGCTACAGTAAGCCTAAGTCTGTTTCACGGACCTGAGCTCACCGGCAGACCTCCCACGCTTTACGGCCAGTCTGCTACTCTCACACTTTCCTGAACTGGTTCAAAGTGTCTCAGATCTGTATTTGGCCCAACCGCCACCCCATGCACTCACACACACACACACACACACATCTAGATACAGTATGCATACCTTCCCTGCGGCTCTCATCCCAGGTAAAATAATATTATCTCACTCGAGTGTGTGTTGTTCATATTTTCTCCAGTTAACCATGTCCAGACTGCGGAGCCTAACAGGCTCCATCTCTCAGACTGTACCGCAGGCCATAATTAACCCGGGACAAAGCACTGACCTGTGACAAATAGACGGTAACTGTACCCCCCCCCCCCCCCTCCCCTTGCCCCACCCCATCCAAGGCCCAGCGTGGCAGGACATGGTACCGTGTGACTTGCAGATCATACCTGGCCCTAGGCGGGGTAGAAGCATTCCTGAGCAAGAGGTAGACAATACAAAATCGAAGAGTAATCCTTCATTGCACCATGCAATGAAATGAGTGCTTTAATTTCACCGCACGGTTTATGTTTACGGAGAACAGGTCAATTTGTAGGCCTTTTAGTGAACTTGTGAACAACCAGAAGCTATTGCCTTGCCCTAAAATGTGTCGCAATTTAAAGCTCTCCAAGAATGATGTGAAAACAAAGAAAATATGACTATAGACTGAGAGGTTCTATATATGTACTATACTGTATACAGTATTGATTGTTTTTCTCTAGTGTTAAAGTATGGATTTGGTTATACTAAGTATAACACATTTTTATGTTGAATTAAAAAATATTGCCTCACAAATGTATTTAGTAGGTTATACTTGCATATAGACAGTAGTTTAAAGTGTGTTTCTGGCAAAGACTTGCACAGGAAGAAAGATAAGAAATTAACTGCCCCCATATTTTTTCCAGTATGTTTTCTGGTCTAATTCACACTTGATGGACTTGCAGTACATCTTTTATGGCAGAATCGCCCATACACTAATGTCGAATCCTGGATATATTGTATTGTGAGTTACGTGTTACTGTATCTATCGCCGAATGGCCTTATTCTCCTTATTCTCCTTACAGCATCTCTCCTACCTCAGTACCCTATCTCCTCGGTAATCATTCTTGGCAATTTTGACAAAAAGCACAAATAGGGGGTACACCAGAAACCATAACCATGCCCCGTACCGCAGGTATGTTAACCTGGCCCAGGTCTCTTTCCATTAGCTGCACATTCCAGTGGTGCAGCTAATGGGAAGCTGTATTAAGAGTTATTTGTGGGCACATTGTGGCATATTTCACCAGATTCCAACATTAGCCAGTTTTTACCTCCTGTGGGGAAGGATAAAGGGGAATCGAGCCCCTTAAGCTTTGTCTTTATTTTATCTTGTTTGTTTGTCCTTGTTAGCCTATGTGTATTTGCTCTGCTCTTTGTATGCACTGCTGTGGATGCGTGTTTGCTGTCTGTGTATTTGCTTATGTTTAATTTCATGTGACTCTTTCTGTGCCTTTACATGGATTTTCACATCATGTATTTTCATTCACATGTGTATGTACATACCTACGTATTTATTTACAGTATATGGCTCATTTATGCATGCTGTGTGAATGTATGTGTCAAATCCCTTTCATGTGTGTGTGCATCATGCACAGTGTTCATGCATGAACACTGTGCATGATGCACACACAGTGTTCATGCATGAACACTGTGACCAATGGCAACCTTTACTGTATGTGTGAATGGGACTGTACGTGAATGTGTGACTTATGGGGACCTTTTGGTCGGTGTGTCTCAGTAAGTGGTGGTCTGTTAATATGGAGCTTTAGCAGGGCTCTTCCTCCTCCCTGGCGTACAGAAAGCAAACAAGCTAATCAGATCCAGCGCTCCGGACTCTTTTAAACCCTACAGCCACGCAGTGTACCGGCCGGCCAGCACAGGGGAGGCCTGGGTGGAGGAGAAGTCCACTTTTACAAACAACTTAACAGCGTGGAGAGTTGAGGAAAGGAGGGTAGAAAAGAGAAGCCTGCATATGCCTGCTTCTTGGTATTGTGGGTAGTGAAACTGTAGTCTAGTAACAGACAGACCCTGATTAACAACCTTTACTAATGTCAGCCCATTTCCACAGTTTAAACAGCTATTTTTATCTATACTGTTTGTTTTCTAACATAGTTTATTCAATGTCCGATATGTTGATATTTGTTTGGTTATTCCCTCTTCCAGCATCTGTAGCAGGGGTATAAATAAGTGCATTCCACTTAAATCTCTTCGGCTACACATACACTCATCTCTGTCCAGGATATATCTGTTTTCAATAGTCTCCTCCAACTGTGTACTCAAAGTGACCTTTTATCAGTCAACACGTGTATAATATAGCCCCCCTGGGTGTTTGGATTGGCCGTGGGATTCACTCTTTAAGCCCGCTGGTGCTTACAGGTCAGAGTCAGAATTCCAAACATACAGCAGCTACTACAGTATGTCTTCACAGTTCTATCTAATGTAATCAGACTTATCCAGAACACTTTAATCCAACCTCTCTCTCTCTCTCTCTCTCTCTCTCTCTCTCTCTCTCTCTCTCTCTCAACTCTCCAGATGGGGTTTCTGAGTTCAGAAT
>JAOEHI010012306.1:0-31923 GCA_025447815.1 Percopsis transmontana
TGCGCAGGTCAAAAGAACCAAGGTTCTCAATGTTTTCTCTATGGTCCCCCAAATTAAGTAGTATAGCTAGGACATTTATGTGTGCATGGAGGGGTTGTGAGCTATGAACCACTTTCTTTTGCTGCATAAAACACATGAGACAACAGACAAACACTGACCAGGATAAAAAAATATGACTTTAAACATTAAATAAATATATAGTATAGTGTACTAATACAATATAAACAATATAGTGGTGATCACTAATACAAAAAATTTCTCTAAACTTTCCTTTTAACAAAATCTTAGAATAGTGGATAAGGGGAGAGGTGCAACTAATTTAATTAATCTGTACCAACTCAGTTGCAACTCAGTTTCTTATTTATTTTCTTCATTTTATGAAGCAGGAGAAACACACAGTATATGCCGCACCTAAACACACACACATAAGCGCACTCCCCGCTCCAAGATGGCGGCACAAATAACACACAATGCACATCCCCTTAACGGCATAGGGCTATGTTACAACTAACACATGTTAACGGACTGCAGCACTAATTTAATGGCGTCCCCTACCAACCTGTTTAACATAAAACCCATAAAGATGAGTGAGACAGCTGGCTGGCTGGCAGGCTGAGGCAGAGGGCAGGACATTTTTGTATTTGTATATGTATAAGCGCTGTGTGGTTTACAACAGGTTTACTACAACATGTAACCTTACACATAATAACAACAATAATAATAATAATAATAATGATAATAATAATGTTCAAGAAAAAAGAGCTCTGGTATTGGTATCGGCAGATTGAGGTATCGGATTGGTGCATCTCTAATATAGATCAATGTTCCTTCCGTAAATAGTGCAAAGTATATCCTGAGCATATGTCTGGGCATCACAAAGACTACGTAGATTATGTGCAATTAGAAGACATCCTCTGTGTATATTCTTCTACTGTATGACCTTAAGCTTAAGCAGTGAATCATCGTGCTACGGTATCAAGGCATACTGTATGGCATCAGTCGGCAAGTGGAGCAGCTCATTGCTAGAGCCATTCGAATAAATAAGCCGTCTGTATGTTTGACCAAAGCACAATGAAGTCAAACAGTGAATTGAGTCTCTTAGTCCCGGAGGCAGCTGTAAGAGACGGGGGACCTACCCAGGGTGAGGATGTCGGTGCGGCCTGGCCGGGCCACATGGTGCTGCTGGATGGTCTGGTAGAGCGTGGCCTGGCAGAGAAGCAGGAAGCCCAGGCTAATCCACACGGCCAATAACCAGGACATGGCCGAGCCGAGGCTGTAGGGCAGCACACAGTCAGAGAGAGAGGGAGAGGTGCTATGTTATAACTATAGCAGTGCTGCGTTGGTGTTGGACGACACAGTAAATATTAGAGTGGAAATGAAATGAAAATAAAACACTGAAATGTTGGCTACAGTGTCAAACCAGACAAAAGTGCATAAAAAAGTGTGTGTGTGTGTGTGTGTGTGTGTGTGTGTGTGTGTGTGTGTGTGTGTGTAGGGGGGGAAATCTAGCATTACATCATATTAACATCATACTGCATTTACAAAGATTATAATACAGGGGGGTTTCCAAGGGCATTTACAGGGGTGTTCAAGGACTGCTCTACACCATGAAAAAACGATAAAAGATAAAAACCACATTGTGGAATTAAAACGAGAATGATATGATTTGATAGGCAAGACAACCCAAACACCTAGAATAGAATATAATAGAATTTCTTTATTGTCATTGTATTGGTGTATACAACGAAATTCGGAAGTTAAAAACATATATAACTACTGCACGTAAAATGGATGTCCTTCATGTCGGCTGTGTGAAATGTTGCATGCATACGTAGCACTCAATAATAAATAGTCTAAATATATATATATATATATATATATAAACACAAAGACAGTCTTGTCAATATGTCCAGAGACCAGAATCACTGGAGTATGAGAAAAGAGCCAATTTAACACAGTTAACATCTGATCTTGTTGTCAGAACATGAAGGGCCACATTAAGCCTGTACACTGTGCACTGAAATACAGCCTTCATACACACTACCGTATGCAGCCCTCAACCTTGATGATGATGATGGGAAGGATTTGGCACATACTTGGACACAGACAGCAAGGCTTACTACGGTACGCGCTTCACTTCGTTATATATTATTACGCACAAAAAAAAACAGGAAAATGCCCACGATTGACATTTACATAAAACTCCGGATTATCGTGGATTTATTTCTCGGTGGGGATTTAAAATTTTGTAAAATGAATAAGCAGTCTCAATGTCATTTGAGGGCACATCAGACATATGTTCAACTTTTGGTAATCCCTGATCTCATATAGGCCTACTGTAGGTCTATGCAGCAATGTTGCTATTGTACAGACAAAAACTATTACACAGGAGTAGCCTAGCCTATTCTTTCTCAGGCATATAGCATTCAAATATGATAGCAGCGGAACTTAAATTAATATAGATTATGCCACGTCTGTGACAACTTTCCAAAATATATTTTGTCATTCTGTGACATAAATGTATTTCCTCCTGAAGATCAGGAAATGTACTCTGGTTGTGCAAGATGACAACCTATGTGCACGCCATGTGGCATCTTGAATTAAAGGTCTATAGGACTAACAACGCTTTAGTGGAATGTAAAGCCAATATATCCAACTGTTGGAGCCATCATTCACAGTTCTCACAATTACAAGGTCCTGATTAGAGTGAGAGGATAATTGTGGAACTCATTATTCAGACCAATGATGGCTGAGGTCAGTGCCACAAGCCAGTTGTTAAATCAACATCTACTTCTGTCGTGTCTTTAGGCTACTTTTAACGTCCTTGTTTAAACAACTTAATCTCTGTGTGAAAACCTTACCGAATGCCTAACTGACCATTTAGAGCATACATGGTCGCTTTACTGCTCATAATCATCCTGAATTTCCTCTATGTAAGAGAAAATCGCCCGGATACCAGTAGGCTACGCCTACACAGCAGACACACCTGCAAGCACATAAACCACATCTGATGTACCTGCACGCAACCTCCACTTCAAAAAAATAGGTTTGGAGTCATTTTAATCTGATTTGCCTTCTTCATTGCTTTAACTAGTGAATTTAAGGGAAGGCTCTTGTAATATGTAGTTTATGCTGTGTTTTTTTTCCTTCTTCTTATATAACTGAGAATCGTGTGCAACAGTGGCACCGATGCAGTTAACATAGTTATTTAATAGGCCTATGCTATATTTAATTAGTTAGATTCGTTTGTCCACATGGATTCTTAATTTTTGTACCAGGTTCCTTTTCAAGATAAAAGAGTGAGTGACGTGTCCAATATGTAGCCTACATGAGTTTTAACTTAGGCCAATAACTTACAACCTTTAATCTAAGGGAAAACTGTTCTTACTTATGACACGCATGTAAATCCACACACGCACACGCACACACACAGAGGAACCTCTCACGCATGCCTGACATGCCGCTGCTTTATCCTATGCTCAATTAAATAACAAAAAATATTTTACATAAGGATGTTCTCGCCCCCTCCGACGCCAACAATACAGACAGCGGCCCACGCCCTTACCTGAGCAATGTGTTCAGAGGAAAGGGAGTTCACGTAGTATCCCTGCCTCTTCGGCAGACTCACTCTGTCTTAAATCCATCCATAGTTTGAAAGCAGGTGTTCCCAGCTCAAATTCCTCCACCAAATTAGCCGAACACCACAACACGAGTGGGGCTCAGCTGCTCTTTTGTCACTCTCCCCTCCTCTTGCCCCCCTTTGGCTCAGCTCCTTTGAAATCCTTGAGCGCGCAGCAAGTCACCAAAAACAAAACAGACACGAGTCCGTGGCGCACGGTAGCCGGGGTTTCGCGGATGGAGGGCTGATCATGACACTGTTGTATCAACCAGAGATTGTAGTTGCCCCTGTATCTTTCTCTCCTCTGCCGCTCCTCCTGCGTGCTGATGTCAGGGAATTAATTCACTTCCTCAATTCTCCTCTTATTACTGGCGTGGAACATTATAGAATGAGCGCTCTATGTGCTGTTGGTTCCGTCTCCCCCATAGAGTAGCTCTGCTGACAGTATGAGCCCCGCTCTTCTTTACGATGCTCTAAGTACAGAGGCAGTGTAAGCGAGAGAGAGAGAGAGCAAGATAGAACGCGTGTGTGTATTAGAATATAGCCGAGCTAAGAGAGAGAGAGAGAGAGTCAGATCACATGTCTTAAAGCAAGACTGCCCACTTCTGCATTGAGACTTTATCGTGAAATGAAGCATACTTCATTAACTCCCCCCCAAACAATTCAGAACAGAGGACGCGGTTCTCCTATAGCCATATTGCAGCAATGTGTGTGTGTGGGCGCGCGCTTATGTGTCTGCATGCGGGTACACATTGAGGGATAGATAGATAGATAGATATAAAACATATCATATCAGTAATGTAAAGATGGGTAAACAACAGACTATGACATTTGAATTATCTCTAAGCATTTGTTAAAGGTTAAAGTGGAATTGAACTTTTGTAAAACTCTGGACTGAGGTTTCCTTACTTCAATATTTAGTCCTCTCGCTGACATTTGGCAAAAAATAATCTATTATTCAGAACCGGACTAGAACATTACTTAATGTAAAATATATTTGCGTTTTGGATTAACAATTAAATATATGACCTAAATGAAATTCTACGACAACAAACTTTATTAATAATAAATAATTTCAGACTTATAATTTCTGCTAAATACTTAAATGTAAAATACATAGGCCTACTAGTTAGTTAGTTAGTTTAGTTTAATTTTATGTCTGTGTCATGCCAAACACTTGGTCCATCCAACATGGGATTACAAGACACCACAAATTTATTTAACAAACATCTTCCGATATACAAATCATTCTGAGAAATACAAGTATACATATATATACATACATATATACACACACACACACATACACACTCACAGTATGTAGAAACAACAAATCCTTATCTACAGATTATCTCGGTAAAGAGCTTTTTTCCTCTTCTCCCAGGCCTTCTCAGGATAACTGGTTAATTTATATGTTTCACATGTGAAAACAGCCATCTCAGTCTTTGAGCATCATCCATATATACCAAATAAATCTCTGCTTTTATCTTACTTAACAAAACAAAACACACTGTTTACAATCAAAAGGACAGTAGAAAACAAAATGGAACAAATTTTCTATATCATTCAAACAACACATGGGACAGATCCGTTTTTCCTCTTCTACATTAACATATCGTCCTGTTTCAATAGTCAAAGGTAATACACCAGATCTCACTTGAGCACATAGAGATCTTTGCCTTTTTGACAAATTATATACAACATAATACTCTGTGCTATATTCCGGTTTTATTATCACAAAAATACGCAATTTTGGCTTAGCCTATTTATCGTCTCACTGCTTTTTATCCTATTACTATTAGATACTGAGATCAGCTTTGTAGACAAATTAGAAGTATGTTTTAGAGGTGCAATGGAAGTTAATGGCAGATTAATAATTGTGAGTTGCCTGTGTAGCACCTATCTATCTACCGTGTTCATTTATGTTAAATGTCAACTGCAGAGGTAATATTGAGGTAAAGAAGCAACAGAGTTGAGGGTTTAACAAAAGTTAAATTCCACCATAATTCAAACATGTATATTGTGAGCGGACAAATGAATGTGTCTCTTTTTAGTCATTGCTTTGCAGCGCTTGAGGGATGAGATTGAAATATACTCCAAGCGTAGTGCTTTTAATACAAGGCAACATGCCTCATCCAAACTCTGTAATCACCATATTACATTATTCCATTAGCGGCTGGCTGTGTGCTGTCTGCCTGATTCTATGGGCACCCAGTACTTCCTACACAGCTGAATACGGGTGTCTTATTTGTGTACTGCAGCATATAGGCTTCAGCCAGCAGATTCCCTCCATATGGGTCCCTTTAACTGCACATTCACTTAAATTGAGATCTACAGTACAGTGTAAACAGTACAGTATGCCAGTCTCACACCTGCCAGCTTGACATTTCACATAAAATGAACTTGTTCTAGGCAACTCACAGGGCATATCTGAGGCGTTAAAAAATATGGAAGAGGTTGAGAGTGTTTTGAAAACTGTGATTATAAAAATGATGTGACAAAGCAGTTACGCAAGCATTTCTCTAAGATAAATTATCTTTATGATCAACGGTTTTAAAATGGAGTTCAGTACCTCCCTAGGGGTCACAGAATGCTTTTGAATATAGGCCAATATGAGTTTTTGTTGAATGATGTCGCATTGAAAACATGCTTTATTAAATTTAATAAAGCATGTATTAATTTTCTCCTATGGTGATTATATGTGTTTATATGCGTGTGTGCGACTGTGTGTCTGACTTGTGCATGGTCACCTGAGGCTAACCAGTCTAGTCCAGTCCAGTCTAGGTAGAGGTGTGCTTTAGATGGTAATAAGCTCCTCATGGTGGTCAGCCAGCCATTTGCCACCGCTCCCCCTGTTTGTTCCTCCCACAAGGATGTGTGAGCTGACCGCCACATGAACACACACCCTCACAGTCAGACGCCACATGGGAGCAGTGGCCAAAGAGAGAGTGAAAAAGGAACAAAACCAGAGGGGGGGGGGGGGGTAATATTTATTATTCCCTCTGTTGGCTTCTATAGAGGCTGACCTGAGTACCATGCGGGGTACGATAGCATTAACAAGGACCTCCTGTCATGGCGGCTAAGTTAAACCAAGAGTAATGGCTGAGGGGGAAGAAAGACCTTTGTGCATTTTTCCCCTGGTTGTGTCTCTGGGTTTAAAGTCCAGTACTGTGTATTTGTCCTTGGACTCTCTTTGTGAAATGTTTATTTAGTACATGGACAGGAATTGGACAGTCCTAGCCATAAGGATTAGTGATTCTATACCATTTGGCATTCGGTTGTTCACAAAACATGGTTTGAATTGAGTCGAATGTCAATAAATAGATGTCTCCGTAGCGTGTTAATAACGATAACCGATATCATTTTGTCTTTATGATCTCTCCCAGATGAGGTGAAGCCGTGAAATGAAACAGCCCCGCATAAACAGGACCCCGAGGAC
This sequence comes from Percopsis transmontana, assembly GCA_025447815.1. Classification (NCBI taxonomy): domain Eukaryota; kingdom Metazoa; phylum Chordata; class Actinopteri; order Percopsiformes; family Percopsidae; genus Percopsis; species Percopsis transmontana. The sequence goes on from JAOEHI010012306.1 coordinate 7,059, forward strand.
ATCTTAAGAAGGGAGCCGTCCAATGATTGCGTGTTCAGCACAGCAGTATGTGCCAGCCAACACAAACACCTCCGTTTGTGTTGTTTCTCCCTTTGTTGATGTAGAGCAGTATTTCGCTATGTTACTTGGAGTGAGTGTAATTCGGCTGTGTTGCTGCGGTGCCACCCATGCATGTCTTTCTTCTCAGGGGCTCCCATCATTTCCTAACAGCTGTCAGTACAGCATCTGCCAAGGCCCGTCCACTGCCATCCAGTCAGCGGCCAACTCTTTGTTTGGATCCCAACTGCCCTGTTAAACAGTAGCCTTTGCCAGCATCTCTCTTCATCTCTCTCTCTCTCTCCCTCTAGCTAATATGTTTTCCCTTTTGGTACAGCCCAACTGCTTGCTGGCACTCCTCTCTTCTTTTTCTTTCAAAAATGAACCTGTGCTCGGTATTCGTCCTCCGTAGCGTTTTACATCTCTCTGTGGAGCCGAGCAACAATTCCTCCATCTGATAAGTGGAGGTGCCATGTGTGTCTTCTCTCCACAGAAACAGGGAACAAGAGAGTGACACAGAGATCAAAAGGGTCAGCACATCCTCGGATGAAGGAGACATGCTCCGTAGGAAGAGAATATGTTTTGTGACACAACAATAACAGAGTGTTCTTCTTCTGCTTGGTTGTGGACAACAGCGGAAATTACAATGTAACCTTCACCGCATTGCTACATAGTGTAGCCTGGTGAGACCAACCTGACTCTGCCTCCAGATTCATTCATTCAACATCCATTTAACAGCAATTTTTGAACCTATTTATGAAATGTTTATACGTTAAGAAATTAAAACTACCAACAAATTCTTTATGGGTTCTATATGATGTGTTTCAAAAATGTCTTTATGTTAATATTCTTATTCAGGTCTCTGCTAAAATCTTAAATAATAAACAGTATTCATGTCTCAAATCTTTATACATTTGCGACGCCCTTTTGCGCGTGCATGAGTTGGGTTGCATACAGAAGAAATTTATTTTTCAGGGTCATGGCTCAAAAAAAGTATTAGTTGGATTTCAGGGAATTCATCTCATCTCGTCATTCAGGCTACCCTTGTTGCCACAGTAGCTAGGTTTACATGCACACTTTTTTGTTATTCTGATGGAAATCATTCCGATTGAAGAGTTCGGGTCAACTGTTTACTTGAGATGTGATCTTATCTGGAACAGCTGTTGTCTTTCTCTTTGTTTGTTTTTTGGCACGTCTTTTACTGTATCAGCTCATGATGGATATCTATCATCTATTTAGCACAGTAGTCGCTAAACACTTGCGAAAAAGCTCTATTGTGTTGCTTTAAAGCCCATTGCACACTGCACCCGAGGCGGACGCTGCTCGCGGAGCTGGCGCTTCTCCCCTGCCTCCAGTCTATTTTTTCCACCTCGTCGTGCGTTTGTGAAGCGTTTTTACAGAGTTCCACTAGAAATTATTTAAAAGAAAAGTTTGTGCTTGGATTTTAGCCTCGCCCCATTGCCCCACTATTTAATTGATCCTACAGTTATACGTTGTATTCATATAACTTTGTTGCTCGCCTGAATTGTTTTCATAATATGGTATAATATATTTGTGATTTTACTGTCCTAAAACCAGAAATCAGTGGATGAAGGTCTGCAGCAAAGACTGGTGAAAGACAATAGTAGGAATTCTACTCAGGATCTCAGGAAGTAATCGTGTTAATCATTTTCATGGCAGCAGTTTTCTTTTGATTTTATAATTCACTTTAAATGTCGGTTAACATATGCACGGGGGAGCATAACACTAAGGTGCTGCTGCATACGTAAAAGTGCTGGAGGCTCACTATACAAGCTCCTGGTATATGTGTTACTTGTCACCTATTCAGTCACACGGAGAGCAGTGAAAATAAGTTGTGGGGTTTTTATGTTTGAAGTAGGTCAGAAATTCGGTATTGGTAATGCACTGGGACTGGCTAGGTCCCAGCAGGGGATATTTTCTCTCCCCATCCAGTCCAGGAAAGGGGAGTAATTGAGCACTAGATGACTCTACTCCTGGAGAAGGTGGCAGCTTTAGAAATGCCCCCTCACAGGCCAATAAAAATGTCCTCTCCCTCTTGCTGTAATTGGACCAGGGACAGTGAGGTTGGGCCGTGGCCTAAGGGGACCACCTGTGGAAATGCTTTGCTCGATACACCACTATCAGACGGATACGACTGACACAGAGAGAGAGAGAGAGAGAGAGAGAGAGGGAGATAGGGTTTACTGTACATTCTGAAACAGATAATTGCGGCAGCTGTATAATTGCTGAGGCGTAGTCCGAACGAGTTGCTCCATATGTCATTACTGAAGTATTAGCAGGGAATGTAACGGTTGGAGTGAATGATTGCGAGTGATTTAATTGCTTGTTTGGTACTTCTTGGAACCAAGGGTTGTGACTCCATATATAGTGGATGTGAGGCACAGTGTGGGCGTGCTAGCAGCTGCAGTTGTGTGTAACTTGAAACCTCACCAGAGTAATTTAGCGTCAGTGTGTGAGAAGCAAAATACCACGCTGCCAAGAGAAAACACATTTATTTGCCTCCGGCCCTGATGACCTTCTTCTACAGAATTCTTTAAACATCAGATTCAGTAAACATCCCTAATTATGTTACCCAGCAAGGGTCCCACAGGTCCTCATTTATTCTGAAATCTCAGCATCTCTTTTTTAATTTAAAATACATTGTCGATTTATTTTCATTGAAGATCTTTGCAGTTTTCTTGCTAAATCACTTTATTACTGTATACCTTTAACCTAATAAAGTGTCTACTGGAGGAGTGAAACCCAGTATGGTCCCTGGTGGTCTAGTGGTTAGGATTCGGCGCTCTCACCGCCCGTGGCACAGGTTTGATTCCCGGTCAGGGAAAAGTGTTTAGGGGCAGGATAGTCTAGTGGTTTAGGTGTTGGACTCCCAACAGGAAGGTCATGGGTTCCAGCCCCAGAGTTGGCCTACCTGTAAGCATCCATGAGCAAGATGCCTAACCCCTATCTGCTCCTTGTAATTGTAAGTCGCTTTGGATAAAAGCGTCTGTCAAATGACCTCATTGTAATTGGTCTTCTGCTGCTGTAGCCCTTGCAACTACTGTCAACTTCTTGCCAACTTGAACCATTGCCATTCTCCTCTGACCTCTCTTATTAACAAGGCGTTTTATCCCACAGAACTGCCGCTAACTGGATATTTTAGTTTTTCGCACCATTCTGTTTAAACTTTAGAGACTGTGATTGTGAGATTATGAAAATCCCAGGAGATCAGCAGTTAATCAAACCACCCCATCTGGCATTACCAATCATTCCAAGTCACTACGATAACATGTTTTTCCCATTCTGATGTTTGGTCTGAACCTCTTGACAATGCCTGCATGGTTTTAAGCGAGTTACTGACACATGATTGGCGGATTTGCATTAGCAAGCAGGTGTACCAAATAATGTGCAAAGTAATGCTGTCCCTTCCCCTCTCCATCCCTTTACCTGAGCCTTACAAGTCATGCCATGGGTCGTACACCTCCACACAACACTCACCAGTATATTGTAGCTCATCAAACATTGCATCCCAGCAGATTATAAACATGTAGTCAAGCAATAAACATGTAGTCAAGCAATAAACACTCAATTGCAATTAGCTGCAATTAGCAACACATTAGCAACACATATTCATCAGATACATACACATAACAGGTTGATTTTGAGACCAAATGTGTGAGGATTGTGGATTACTTTCAATGGAATCTATAGCATTGTTCCTGTTGAAGGAAATTAACAGTAAACACAAATACTGAAGAAAATCAAGCAAAGGACTATGGACAGAGTTTCAGTATACTGGAACAAAGCCTGCACGATCGAGACGGACCGACATTCTAAACAGTTAGAGAGCAAAACAAGGTTTTACCAAAAATGCCCAGCCGCTCCTCAGTCAGGCTTAACAGACACATAGACGTATAGGGCTGATTCAATACCCTGCACACAGGGTTAAACAGTGTGGATGAGAAAAGGAGTGGTAAAGAATAGATTCCAGAAAAAATAAAAGTGATGAAGAGGAGAGAGAGAGAGGGCAGCCCAGAGATAAGGATGATAGTGACGAGACACACACACAGGACGACGGTTAGAGCGACAGAGGGGAGGCTTTCACACTCGGGCGTCATTCAGACGTTCATCTGGCCTCGCTCTACCTCTGCATTCATGCTGCACAGCCAATTCCATGGCAATAAGCCAAGCTGTGTGCATCTCACGGTAAGGGAGTGAATAGGGCAGCACAATCCGGGGGCCGCCGAGCAAGGAGGCGACGCAGCCTACCCACCGTGGCTGCCGTGACCTTCCTTTTGCCAGCTTTACTTCAGCGGGGGAGGAGGGGTTCATAAAGGGATTATTTCCGCTAGGTCACCTTTGACCTGTCTGGCGTCCTTCCATCAGGGCTCTGTCTGCGTGTCTCTCACTCACAGGGAGAGCTCAAAGCGAGCGGGATGAGTAAAAAGATGGACTGAACCTGTTGATAGAGATTAGACCCTCGGTTGCTGTGGAGAATAGGGATGTCACAATTGATTTGGGGCCATCAAAAGCTGTAACAGTGACTCAACAAATCCAGGCAACACAACACAATATTATACAATATTGTATTTTGTGTATTCTGTCCTATAGTTGAAAGACAAGTTTCCCTAGTAAGCAATAACCCTGAACTAAACATGCGATTTCTTTTGAAGTGGCTTTTTTAAATGATTTGTTTGTGAGAAAGAACAGTTGCCTAGGCTATAGCCTTGAAAGCTGTACCAGACACAATGAGAGCACAACACACATGGCAGACAAACAGTAGAACATGGACAAGCGAGTATAGATGTGTAGCACTTAACACAGTTCCATATTTATTCTCTATGCAAATGTTTAGTTCCCCTGCACACATTTTAACTTTTAGAGTTGAACTCTTCTGCAGATTTTTAATTCCTCTGTACATATTTAAATCCTATGCAATTGTTTATATTTTCTGCAAATGTTTAACTTTGCTACAAATGTTTAATTTCATTGTGCATATCTAAATTCAGATTTATTTCAGGTCAATTTTAACGTATATATACTATGTTATAGGTTAATTCAAATGTATGTTCAATGTATGTTTGCATGCTGCTATTGGATGCTTGAATTTCCTTTGGGATCAATAAAGTATCTATCTATCTATCTATATATCTATTTATTTATAAAGTAGGGGAATGAGTAACTGTGGCATTACTGCTATACTTTAATGCTTGTTCGCTAATTTAATTGGCAGTCCTTTCCTATCCAATAACAAATATTTCTTTATGTTGTATGATACAATACTGTAGTAGCATCTTGTCACAAATATCTAAAAAATTAAATTAAATGTGCAAAAGCTATTTGATATACCTACCTATAGTAGAGAACAAAGGCACTAATTTACAACACACAGGTCAGAACAGTACACACACATGAATGTACTGCCTCTGCTAGAAGACAGAAGAAAAGTGTTGAACCTTCTCTTCAGACTGCTGCTCTGTCAAATGCAACCCTGTTTCCCAAGGACCTCCATTTTCCTTTGCTGTATTTAGCATGTGGTTAGACCCATTCATAGAGAAGATTACTCAGATACAGTACCTTGTGCAGCGTGTGTCTGTTGGAATGACTCACTGAACCCCTCAAGTGAAATACAGATACTCCCAGACATAAACCACAATTCACACATTCATAAGGTATATTATAACAAAATAAATGAGTTACGTGTGAGCAAATAAACCGGAAATCGAAAATATAAACACACTTTTTGATGCCGCTTTACCGTGGCCCAGATACTGACAAAGTGCATATTTGTGGGTCTATTGAATGCGTTTAACCCTAAAGAACCATAAGCGATGGGGGACAGACGTCTGGACGTCTCGGGTGTTGCTAAGGCAGTGAGGCGTAACAAATCACTGCTGCTCAGGAAAGCTCAGCGAAGGAGGTATCCAGTTCCACCTTGTTTCCTTCTCCTTCCATCCTCCACCAGGCACGGAGCAGTGGAGGGGGAGGTGGGGGTGGGGGTGGGGGGTCAGGGGAGTAAAAGTGATTGAGACACAAGCAGCACACTCGCAGGGGGGGGGGCGAGGACACAAACGGAACACAGGCGAGGTGGACTGTGCACTGAATGGTGCAACTGGGAGCAAGAGAGAGGTGGTGAGAGTCCATGAGGCTTTCTCCTCTCTCCACTCTCTTTTGCCCCTCTGCCAATGAGATCATTATTTACTGTTATCCCGTTTTGAATGGGCTCTTAACTGGGTTTCCATACATCACCCACTGACACTGATGCACCCAGTTTTGGAATGGCTACATCAGATATTTCTTACAATCAATTATTTACAATGTATCCAAACTGTTTGGCCATTCATCATGGCTAATTGCGGCGCAGCACCCCCACCATTGATCACGCACCTCCATCTTGTTCTTAAATGGCGGAGAAAAGAAAGGTGGAGAGAGTTTCACATGGGTGGTGTAACAATGGAACGGGAGCATCTCACTTTGGGAGATGGAGTTTTTCTTTGCGTAATTAGAACCGCCAGTGTTCCGGGAACCTTTAAGACTTATTAGAATTATTACAAATGACAATCATACTCATCAGTAGTAATAGTAGTACAGAGCCAGACATTCATCGAGACCCTGCTGTATCTGTGTGTCCGTTACTGTGAAGCGTCGGTACGGTGAACTGAGGGGACCCACGGGGGAAGTTTTCTCAAAGTTTAAGTGCTTGGTGTGCATGTAATCCAATGAGAAGTCTTTTTAATTTTCTCCTCACTGCGTGTGCCCCACAGTAAGAGAATTCACAAGCCTACAGCTTTACTAAATGGGATTGCATTATGAAACAAACCAATAAATATATTAACCATTGCAAATCAAAACATGTCATCTCCTCTGAGCTGCCTGTAAGATTAAACAACAAAACAAGAGAAATACATTTCATTTCCATTTCATTTCCATTTCATCAAGTTTTTTTTGCTGTCCTAGTTATTTGTTCCTTGGTGGAAATAATAGAAAGCTAGATATCAAGTTATCCTGCTTATTCTGGCCACGTTAGATTAGAAACATGTCAGCACGAACACAGACAAAGCACATACACGAACACACAAGGTGACCACATAGGAGCTCACCTACAGTTATAATGTGTTCAAAGCTTATGTTGCTATGCATAGAAATGCCTCTTCCCTCATTACCTGGCTGAAGCGCACGGCAGATCGACGCGCGCTTAATAGGAAATGTTTTTCCTGGTCGGGCAGGGGATGGCTGCTAAGACATGCTAAGAGAAAATGGGTTGCGGTTTGTTGCGGAATGATGAAGAGACGATCGTGGGAAACCAGGGGCGAGGACGGGCACGAGAGGGGGGTCGGGCGAGCTCTCTGATTGACAATTTGCATCTTCTCCAGAGAACATGGAGGGGACATGATTGAATCCAGTCAGGCTGAACCCATTAGGGGAGCGCCTCTCTGCTCGGCCAGGAGGTGCCCGCAACAAGTCCTTGCTCCTCACATAGTGCCATTTATATTCATGCTGGAGAACATTTAGTTAGAGGAAGAAGGGTGCGTGTATGCATGTGTGTGTGTGGGTACAGGATGTGTTTGCATCTGTTTGTTGTTTTTGAGCCGTGAAGATCTCTCCGGAGGAGGGTCACCTAACCTGGGTGCAAGAGAGCGCATCTGCGTGTGGTTTTCATGGGTCAACATGTCCATAAATTGGATGAAAATTGTAGACATGTACAATTTGAATCCACTTTGCTGTGGGGGGAAAGTGAAAGGGACATTTTTGCAGTGTCAGCAGCTCAACACGTCTCCTCTCATTAGTCTGCCTGGACAATATTACCCCACTGCTCAGACCTATCTGTTACCATTTCTGGGGGAGACAGTGCTCAGAGACCTCTACGGTGGTGCAGAGCCAACTGTTAAGATGAAGGATTTTCTTTTGGTAGATCTCAAGGCCTGACGAGACCACTGGACAGTACGGCACTGCTGGGCCCGCTCAGAAAGTGGCACTAGAAACCCCTCTCTCCTTCCACCCCCGTCTCTCCTCTCGCCCAGGCCAAACGGAGGCTCCAGAAGCAGCCTGGGCATTTGACTAAGTGACAGAAGAGGTGGAGTGTTGTGGAGAGCTGTCCTTGTGTTCCCCTAATCTCTTACATACAGCGCATATGCCCACAGCTGTCAAAGCAGGGACCGAGGAGCCATAGAGAGACGGTGTTCTTGAGGGTGAAGTGTGAGATTTATGAGCAATTATATGACCCTCGGTTCATAACACACAGCATTGCAGTTATGCGAAACTCACAGTAGCAAACAAGGCGACTGAAATCATGATAAAAATAGGATCCTGGCGCATTTCAAAATATTATTTATGTTCTGTCTGCGTGGTGCAGTCAGTAGGGCTCCAAATGGCCTTTTAACCTCTTTTTATAGTACCGACCATGGCGCCACTAGTCCACTGACTGGACATTTGCTCTGGGCTTTCATTTCATAATTGTGAAAACACAAATTCAATAAACCCAGGTGGAGCAGTTCATCTATGGCTTAGATGATGTACTGTATAGTAAGTAATAAATAATTAATATTAATAATAATGCCGGGGGACTACGGAATAGTAGTCCCCTCTCTCTCTCTCTTTCTCTCTCTCTCTCTCTCTCTCTCTCTCTTTCACTGTCTCTGCTATGTCCCTGAGAATCGAGTCACTGTGGGAACGACAATCAAGTATCAAGTCCTGAAACTGGAGCTCCAGCGACTGGAGCCCCAAGTCCGTAGTTTTTATTTAGACAGGCTTAATGCAGGATATTGACTTCTCAATGAGGACTGGTATTTGGTCAAATATACTTCACTTGCTAATGCATGCCTAATGGTTCCACTATGGATTGGCAGTAAAAGTGGATGATCATAAATATTGTTGGTTTGTAAAACATTTATGAGCAAAATCCAATGCCCTACTTTGCGATGGTCACTTAGCAAAGGGACTACTGCCAAATATATAGTTGGCGTTAGACCGATTTAGAAAACAGAATTCAAATGGCAACATGGTCTCACTGATCGTCATCAAATGGTGACGCTTGTGTAAAGTACATATTCATCAAAAAAAAAAAAAATGTTTCAATGTAACAATGAATATATGAATTTGCTTGATATTTAAATTTTTTTCAAAACTGTGACTAATATATAGTAGTTTTTTGTTCCCACTTTGATGAAAATAGTCAAATATCAAAATAGTGACGAATATATTATACAGTACTTTTTTCATTCTCATTATGATGAAAATGTGATTCGTCAGTATATAGACAAATACTGGAATGCGATCAGACTACATTTTGGTCAGAATAGTGATGAGAAATATCAATACGAATAAACTGTATGTTATATACTGTAATTTGTCACCACTATCTCAATATCATATCAAAGTGAACATAAAAATCAACCATCCTATATTTCTTCATACCAGAGTGACAAATAAAATCCAATTAACTTTGTAATTTAACTTCAAGGTAAGTGCTGAGTCTGAATTTGAATGATACAATCCACTGTTATTTCTAAGTCACATTGCTGTAGCATCTTCCACTGCAGAATTATGAAGCCTCGGAAATCACAAAAAAGTATGTTTGAGGTGAGTCTCACAAGTGGAGCAACCTAGTAAGATGGAGTGGACATACAGTATGTTACTCCACAGGTCTTGGCCTCTATGATGATGGCTCATTTTGTTTTCATTATGACCCTAATATATATTAGGTTTACATTATGGGTAAAATTAGGGTTAAATTAAAGTTAGGGTTACATTAGGGTTAAGGTTAGGGTTACACAGGGGGCTGACTGAGGCCATTAATAATGAAGTTTGTCTTTTCACAATGTGCTCAGAGAGCATGACTAGTGAGGCTTGAAGTTTGCTGTGATCGTGAGCACGCATTTTTGCGAAACCAAAAGTTAAAACACTATAATACAGATTTGTAAAAAAGTTGTACTACACACCGGATGACATTTGAACTATCACGAGAAACTTCAGCATCTGAAGCTTTCTTTTGCTTTACAGTAGATTCTGCGCAGTCAGTAAAATGTTTAATAATTTGTGTACAAATTATATAACACAGGTGACAGAACCCTGCAGGGCTCCTGTACTGGTTGTACTAAGAAGTGACATACAGTAGTCCGAATTAAGTTCTGCTCGTAGGCTGTGTTTTACCAGAAAATCATAAATCCATAGGATTACATTAGTGTTGACCCCTAGGCCTATTAGCGTAGTCTAGAAAGCGGTAAAAGCCATACTAAAATCAATTAACATATTTTAACAAATTGGCATGCTTGTTCTAGATGTTCATAAACTCTATTAACCAGTATAAGCAGTTTATGTGGACGGAGCTGTTCAGCTATTTAACTCTGTTCAGCTATCTAACTTTGAATTTCTGTTACACTACTGCTGAAGTAGGGTTAAAACCTGATGGTAAAGACGATGATGATTGAGAAAAACTAAAACATTATAATATAATCCAGTTTCGAAAGCTTTAAAGAATTCAAAAATTGTGCAATTAGTTGATTACTTTGACTTATACACAGTGTCAGGCACTGACAGCCAAGGCCACACTGAAAAAAAGCATCTTTTGTTTATACCAAATATAAATGTAGGATTTTATTAGATAGACACCATAACAGAACAAAATAAAATGTGACACCCTCAAAATTAACACATTTTCACAGAAGCTCACAAAGCTAATGAAGTGCTGCTCCGTGAGGAAATTAATTACCAGAAAAGCCAAGAGAGGGCTGATGGTGAGATAATGCTGTATTGAGGGTGGGGGTAGAAGCCCAGACGAGACAATACAGCAGTAAAGAACACCTAAGGGGATGGAAAACCGGCATTTCAATTACATGAAAGCAATTGTTTTTATCTGGTGTGCTAGTTAATGAACCTAATTAGTCTTTGCGGCATAACCCCCCCACATCCAGTCCACCAGATATTAGCCAGAGGCTTAGATAGTGCCAGTCAATTTTTAGCTTACAGCTGTGGAGTTGAATAAACAAACAAGGTCTTATCGCTTCACCAGCCATTCCACCTGGGATTTACAATTACCACAAGACCTCGCACTGCACAGTTTTAGGCCCTGACGACCATTTGCATCAGGTATCCACACAACACTTCTCTGCACTGTGAGCCTTGAGGTCTTTAGAACAAATTAATTAATGTTTTGGTGAGAAGTCTGCCAGGTGAGTGGAATATCTTGACATTGGGCAACATGTTATTGCAGCCTGGTGGCTAAGAAAGCACTTATATAACAGACCTTGGAAAGCCAAGGCTTGAATCCACTTTGGAAAATGTGTGCTTGTGATACATTGCTGAGGAATACAGAAACCTAGACATTGATATATAAACATACTGTATGTATGCTGTGAAATGACCTGGCGCTGAGCACATCTGCTGTGGGCTTGATTTTGGTGACTCACAACATCAGAAAATACTTTCATAAGAAGCAGATGGAGCCCCTTCTGAGAAAGAGTGGGAGAGAGGGATATTGAGCTCAGTTTTATCTCCATAGACAATGGATGTCGTGCAATATTGTCTCAAAAGGCAAGGGTAGCTCATTATTAATAAACAAACATATTGTGTATTTACAGTTACAAAATAGCATTTTTCAAACCATGCACACGGTCACAGTGTTCCAGGTATATAGGATATAGGTAGGACTGTATGGAGCATCTATTTGTTTATGCGATTGGTTGTGTAGAAAGCCATGAAGAGAGGATAGCAACAGAGAATAGAACGAGTGTGGAGCTCTGGCCTTGGTCCTGAATGCCCAATGTGACCTGAACTCTGAGCTCTGCTAGTGGTGTGGAGCTGTCCATGGCACTACAACTTCATGTTATGTCTCTCCGTGGTGCTGAACTGTTCCTGGCAGACAGCAGGCAGTTTTGGCCTTTTTATAGCCGGAAAAGTACCGGAAAAAACATTTTGTACGTGTTATGATGAACAAATAATAATAATAATGAGCTAGTTATAAACAAGAGCTAAAGTCGTAAGAAATGGAGCAGTGACACAGCGAAGGAGATGTTGAGTTTATTGTCAAAAGTACCGAATTTTGTGGAGTTGCAGTGGACTGCATTGTTAATTTATCGATCTGACAAAGCATCACCTTGTGTTGCTTGTTTTAATACCGCCTATCGATTGACTGACCTTCATGTATATAAATGGATAAGCCTCTGAATGTGGCCTGCATGGATTGGATTCTTTCCACTTACAGTATATCTGTTTGTCAAAGCACTCAGAACCCCTGTCCTGTCAGTCAATAGCGAGAACTGCAGCAGGGTTCCTTCGATCCACATCCAAGCATAATGAACAGTATTAAGTGAATGGGGTTAAACATGCTATTATGAAGTTTTGATAAAGAGCTTTACTTCCACTGTGTTAGGAAGAGCTTTTCAACCCTAGGATACACGGCATGGGTCAAAATGACCTGAAGCCATCATTTGTCTTGCTTAACTTAACAACAGAAACACGTGATAAATATGTGACTTTAGATTACAGTGATAAATTTATATATTTTGGAGAATTTCATACCGATACCCCTAGTTTATGTAACATGGGTCAAAATGAGCCGACTTGACTTATAATGGGAAATTCATGATTTTACCCATTTGTATGCATATCAAATGTGTTATCTCAAACTTGATTCAACATACAGGTCAAGATCAAGATCAAGCCATTTTTGGCTCAACAGTGTACAAATTACTTTTGTGCAAATGCAAATTTATTGCATTTGTATGTGTCTCTCTCTCTTTCTCTCTCTCTCTCTCTCTCTCTCTCTCTCTCTCTCTCTCACACACACACACACACACACACACACACACTCGCACGCACACACACAAACACACACACAAAAGCACAATGGATTTAGATTTCAATTCCCAATGTAAATATTAAAATGTTCTCAGTGTTAAAATACACCCTTTTCATCATCAGAAACAATTGTGTGGCCATTTCAATGTATGCCCTACTGACTCTAATGGGAAGTTAAGGTACATGTTACCAAAAGGTAGCGCTATAGGTAAAATACACGGCAGTTGAATAATAATTGAATATGGGGAAATAGGCAAGTTTCAGGACTCTTCCTGGACTTATATGTGAAATATTTAATACCCATAAATATGGAAAAAATCGTGCAGTTCCAATTATTAGTCAATGTGGGTCATTTTGACCCATGTGTTGCAAAACTTGGGGCATGCTTCCTATGGTTAAACTCTTCAATGTTACCACAATGAGGTTCACTGTGTATCAAATTTATATCCAGTAGCTTGGTAAATACCAAGTTGTGGTATATTTTACGATAGAGTAGATCTTCTGTGGTTATATCATAAGTCTTATAGAGCTGAGAGGTAAAAAAAACAATAACAATATTGTTAACAGTTTGTTAACAGTAAAAATGCTTGGTTTTAATTGATCCCAAAACACTCCAAATCCTTACCTTACATTTCTTAGTGCTTGTGGCTGAACCACTGTCAGCACTGTAACTGCTTCGAAACAATTGTAGATTTTGTTGAGCAATTGAGGGAGCCGAACTTCAGCCTGTGAAAAATGAGTGCTTGTTGCAGATGACAGCAAGATTTACTGTGTGAAGTTGGTTAAAATACTTGGCTGTAGTGCCCAGTGCAAAGGAACCCAGAATCTAGGGGGAGATAGAAGTTAGATGGGGAAGTGTAGAAGCTCCAACTAGGTCAGAACTATTCCTGGACTGCCGCCATGTGCTAAAAGGTGCTCCAATACACTGGCGCAAGCTGATGGCAGAATATCAATCTAGCTGCAAATGAACCAGCTGGCAGTATGGATATACAAACTGATGTTTGCTGTATGGTCAAAGCAGCCAGGGTCTAGTACCTGCCAATCCCAATCCCATAACCTAAAGCTAGTAAAATAGCATGCAAAGACCCAAGACTGTCTATTCCATCTTAACTTATTTTAAGTTGCAACAAGGAGCTAGCTGTTATCTGCTATCAGCTAGTTGCAACAAGCTTGTTTCTCACAATCAAACATCGATACACCAACATACTGTAAGGGATGGCTTTGCTGTCCTTCATAAACCATTAGCGTTGCCATGGACAAGAGCAGATAAATCACCTTACCATTAAACTTAACATCTGCATTAAACCATTATCATGTCCCCATTATTGGCTACTGTGTCCGCAGTCAGTAATTAAGTCTGCAGTGTCACGAGGGGATGCCTGTATTACTCCTTTGACATTTTAGCTCCAGTGATATAGAAACCAGCAGCACACAGCTTCCATTAGGAGTGCAGGGTGCGTGGCAACAAGGCACAAGACACCCGCGGGATTCCTAAAGTGGCATTTCCTCGGCCTGTCGTATCCTTTGTGTGGGTAATGAAATCAGTTAGGCTCCGCCACTCCTAGCTTGGCGATGCCTACTCTATTTTATGATTTCTGAGAGAGAAAAAAAGTAACAGTCTTGTTTAATGTTCCACAGGGTATAACTGGCCAGTAAATAGGGGCAGGGACATGCAGTAAATCTTTTGATTGATTTCTTCCACTCATTTATCTTTTGCTACGTTAATGCACTTGGTGTTTTATCAACCAGGGGAAATCGTTCCTATTCTTGTGTTTATTGCAAGAATATTTTAAAAGCAGCACCAATTTTCAGTTTAGCCAGTCTAGCATACAGTAGATAGCAACATAACAGAGTATGCTTATTTACCCAGAACAATTTCCTTATTATTCAAATGCTTTTCTCTTTGTTTCAATTAATGGGTATAACCACCTTGTTTAGCTTGATTTGGAAATCTGATCTTTGCCGCTTCATGGCTCTAAATATTGTGGGTGAAACATCCCTTGTAAGTATAGTTCCACAGTACACAGAGTAGACATGCCTTGTGTGTTCATGACTTGCATTGTAGCATTACAGAGTGAGTCCACGTAAATCTGCTAGTCTTTTTTTTTTGCACAGTGCTGACCGCTAAATGAACCCTAACAAAACCATGCTCAGTCTCAAACAGTGTCAGCCCAACTGTCGGAGGCACAGCTGTTTTTCAATGCCGACTCCCTTGAAGACAATTGAACATTTTGTCTGCAATCTCACCGGAATGAAGCTTGAAATGGGATTATCTGGTATCTCCTAATGCCCTTGATATCTACAACCACAGACTTGACAGGGGAGGGGGGGGGAAACAGAACTGATGATAGAGCAGAAAAGTGTAGCGGAAGCAAGCTTGCACTCCCTCTGAAATAAAGGTGAAAGAGTTTGATCTATAGCATGTAAACCATTGAGTTCAAAAGGCTTCAAAGCTATCTCCAGTTAAACTGATATAAAACAGTGTGTACCAACTGCTCCAACAAAAGCAAGACAGAACAGAACTGTGTGCCCACCTCAAGGGCAGGCGCCCTGGCCAACCAAATTAAATATTTTATATTTTGCCAAGTGTGTGGAGTAAGAGGTTATATAATTTTGTTCGCAATTTACAGCATTACATTACATGACAGCTACAAAACAGGTCAATAAAGTATGTAAACCCACATGAACATGCTACTTAAGTGACAATGACGCCTGTTACGAGTGGAGAATAAATTTGCATCTATGTCCTGTTTTCAAACAGAGAACCTATGGCTAGGTTAAAGAATGGGCTGCCAGCTCTGTGTCCTAAATGTCCCAGTGCCTTGACAGGTTGATGCCATATTTACTGTGTGAAATATAACGCAATGAGATGTGGCCATTAGAATGGCAGTAGCTCTTCTTGATCAGAGCCCTCTGCAGCACAGAGCTGTCAGTGTGCCTCTATGAGTGTCTTATTGGCCTGGAGAATGCACAGCTCATCAGGGAGTCAGGGTTAGATAGATGGATCCTGTGGGGTCCATGAACACCAGTCCAGCACAAAGAGACTCAATAGATCCAGCCGCACAATGTGAAATGCTGCGTTCCCCGCCGCTGTTGGACAAGCCCGCAGGCCGTGTTGACATGCCGCGCGATCACAAGTTACTTTTAGTCAAATCAATTAAATTCAATTCCAAAAACTTTATTTATCCTCCGAGGGGCAATTCCTAAAAGCAGACTTAATACGGGACACACAAAACAGAACATATAAGACAATACATGATAAACAATGGCCACGTGGCAGAGACAGTACAGTAAACAGCAGTGACAATACATGACAGTGACCGTGCAGCAGGTATCAAATGTCCAGTAGTAATAATAAATAGTTTCAGGACGGCGCAAGGCTAACACAGACGTAATGCTGCTGATGGTGTCTGCCATTTGTAATCGTGGATCTTTCTCAAAGCTTGCGTAAAAGGAGTGTAGATCATGGTCCCCAGTCAACAGGTGGGGATATTACCTCACCTGTACGTCTTGGGGCTTACAGGTGAAGCAGTGTCACCACCTTGAGGACTTAAACACCCACATACTGGTAAAATACACACACACGCATGCATACAGAGCATGGGGCGATTGTGTGGGCACCAACTACGAAAGTTTCCTTGTTCTGGTGGCTCCTGCTGACATATAATAATATCCATTGCACATTGAAGTAGCTTCTCTGTCCTTGGAGATATTATCCGGCGAGGAATAAGAACACAATGAAATAACCCTCGAGTTCTTCCGCTCAGATCCAGCTCCATTGTGCCAGCTGACATTGACAGAAGTCCCCAGCCTTCCTAACAGAGGGACTTCTAATACGTTGGAGTCGGATGATGACGGTGCCCTTTTTCTCCTCTTCCTCCCCATTGTGTCCAATCCACAGATTCAATTTACCAGCTTTAAAAAATGGTTCAAACTTTTAATGCGCTGCTCACCGAACAGAACGCCAGCCAACAGAACAGCAATGAAATATGGGGCGAACGAGGGAGATATATTTATTTGAAAGTTGCAGTCACTTGTAATGTTACAGTCGGGTACACAGTTCTTCATGCGGCGCACATTGTCTTATTTCACTCCCATTTTAACTGAGACCATTATATAAATATTGACCTTCTAACTATTGGGCATTTCTTTCCTCATTTCCTTCTGCTCTGCACTTGTCTCGCTGCACTGCTTTCCACCAATATCCAAGGTGGAAACAGCATATCTGCAGAAAATTAGGAAAGATTCATTTTTGACACATTGCCAATGCACACACAGTTTGATGCTTCTCATTACATAAAAGTGCCAGTGTAGAAAAAACGGTTTGTGAGTGAACACAGTGTAGCCTAAATATCAAAATAATAAGCCACAGACTGCAAACAGAGGGCACATATACACTCATCCATCCTATCCTATTGAGAACCTGCATTATGCATAAGCCCACAATGTACTGTATAAATGCATAGGGAAAAAGGCACGAGTCAGTCGGCAGGGAGTCTATATGCTTGATTACCTCTCATCTGATAATAAGCACAGTCAAAATCATTGATTTTGTCATGGAAAGAGGGCAAGGGGGGGGGAGGGGGGTTAAATCACACTGGGGAAATCATCTTGTAACCAGAATGTCACCGGGAAGTGTGAATTTTCGCAAGCAAAAAACGCCCAGGAAAAGATCGCACAAAAAAACATTACAGCTGGGAGAAGATTGCGAGTGTTTCCTGGATTACGGTTCAGAGAGAATGCGGCTGTGTTTGTGGCATAGAGGAGCTAATTAATTAGAAGAAGAATGTAACACACCTTGCTTCAGAATATTATGGCAACATTGATACCACACACTGACAAGATTATCTCCACAGACCATGTCCAGGAAATCATTTCATTAGGCAGTCATGGTCAGGGCCTCTTCATATCTCTTTGTGTTTTCCTCTGCTTGAATTAAAAAACGCCACACCATATTTTTTTACACTCACTAGCCTCCTACACTTAAGACTCGTCCGATTACATTTAATTTACCGGTGTGCTTTGATAGAGGAATCAGGAGTTCCAGACTTAGAGGGAGATTGGAGCTGATTATGTCCTTGTTCTGTTCATTTGCACAGAGCCCAGTTAATTGACTGCCGTGCAGCGATCCATTGGACAAACTCTATCTGCTGTGAAGCCTCTCCTGGCCTCACACACACCGCAGGGAACAAAAAAAGCACTGCCTTAAATAAACCACTAGCAGGGCACATCCTGAAGACTGTTGTAAATAAGTGGGAAAGTAAGAATGTGACCTAAGTGCCAGGAGAATTACAACAGCGTTGGAATGAGAGGAGACACTGATATAGATAGATTAGAAGCATGATAGCTTGGTCCATAACCATAAGTATACCATTTGATAACACCATTTGATTGTGACAACTCAGCATGTTACACAATACGGCCATTTGACACATAGCACATATTGAAAAAAGATATATAGAAATCCACAGCACTGGGCTATATACTGATCTCTCTTCCAACACCATGCTTTTATTCAGAACAAGACAGACAGCAAGGTGGTGACACAATTGTTTCCTTTTACCCATCCCACCCAACTGTGACGTATATCAAAATGTAACCGGCAGGAAATTGAGGCTGGCATGTCGTGTTTATGTTCTCTGCCCAAATGCCACGTCACGTTGGCGCTGATCCAGACTGGCAGGCAGTGCGTGAGAATCTGGGGTTGAGCTAAGAAGCTGATTGTCAACTGCCCCGGGTTAAAGGTGGCAGATGGGCAGGTGACAGGTGAAATATGACACTGACACAGATGGAACCACGACAGACAGTTATGTGGGATCACAGAGACAGTTTTTACTTGTTGTACTCGACTCTCCTAGGGAGTGGACAGGACAGCTAATAATCATATGGTCATATATGAGTGCATAGTGTGTGTTGCAGCCCAGCCCCGACTCTCCTCACACACACACACAGACACATAATGAGAAGCTTATGGATGGAGCTGTAAACACAAATCGCATAGGAGGCTCATTCAAGGTTATGCAAGCCTGAAGACAAGCACATTCCCGCTCACATAGGCACGTGCACACACGTTTCCCTGCATACACAAATAGACAATGGGACACTTGTACATACAGTATTGATGGACATGTTTGGCCTACTTTGTGAGTGTGCGTGTGTGTGTGTGTGTGCTTATGTGTGTGTGCATGTGTGCGTGTCCTCATCAGTACCTTCACTATCTGTTACGTTTTTCTCCTCTTCACTCCCATATTTCCAATCTTGCTGTCATGTCGGCCTCCATCTTAGCTTCTGTTGCATCAGCGCACCTTTTCTTCTCTCCTTAATGTTTACCTACAGTACATGGCCCTTTCATCTCAATATCTTCAATTCAGCTGTTTTTCTCGGTGCCATGCAGCTGTATTGCAGTGGTGGAAAACATAGGAGCACACACAGAACCAGCTGGTATATTTACACCACGTTTCAGCTAAGAAAAGGCAAACAAATGACTTAGAATGGAAACAAGCTGCCGGTGGAACAAATACAAATGCAATATTTTTTTTACCTCTGTTGAATGATATTACTGTGCGAGGGAGTGTTACCAAATCACACGCATGGCCACAGGTCGCTGTGTGAAGAGGTATCGACGTCTGAAACTGGGGCGTGTCTGCTCACCGTTCATGACCTTCCGCAGCCGAGTGAGGCGCTTCATGTTGACACTGTGTTGCCCGTCCTCGGGCTACGGGCTACGCGGTGGGCTGAAGAATAAAGATTCATCTGGCCTCACCGCAAGGAAAGAAAGATAGCTAAATCAAAAGTGTTCTTTTCGAGTTTGAGATCACACACAAGCAATACATCACCTATTACTGGCTGCTTGTAGCTTTATGTGGCCTGCACTGCTTTTAAAAAATGCACTCAGTGCTCTGTAGTGAATATACACAGGATTGCCTTTAGGGCAGACATAGAGATATCACAGGAATACATTCTTGTCTGGGATCAGCTAGCACACCAAACAGCCTATAGTTAAAAAGGTTGTACTAAAATGACACTGACGTTCATTATTGTATTCTACTGTATATGTAGCCTACAGTATTATGAAATGACATGCTATGTTATGTGACAATGATTCAGATCAAGTAAATAATGAAATAATATGATTACTAATTAAGAAGATATCCTGACAGAGTTTACACTTTTGGAGTGTACTTGTACTTGAATTGATGGAAGGGCATTAGGGCATGCGTGGGGCTGAACCAACAGTGACAGTGCTAAACTATCATGGGAAGAACAGGGAGGTTGACAGGCAGATAGAAAGAGACACTTCCTGCCTGTGAAGCATTGCTTCCTACATTTCCATTTCAATCACTGAAGGCCTCCTGAGAGCGACCCGGGCCTGGAGCCTAGGTGGGTGGAGCCAAGCCACCCCCCTCCTCCACCCTGCCAACCCTGGTTAGCATCCATTCATTGCAGGCTAACATCTCTATGCCTGCTCCTTATGCTCCTGCTCCTTATGCTCCGCTCACCCGAGGGGTTGGATGTATTTGGAAATTATATACTTTTAATTACAGTATTTCAAAACGTTTTTTTATTTAATTTTTTAATTTCCAATGTTGTTTGTTAAGCTAAAATGTGCATACATTTTTCAATGCTGTGTGATTGTACATGTTTCATGTTATACTATCATAGCATGGTGTGATGGGTCAAAATAGTTCTGCACAACCAGACCCCCCCCCATATCTCTCTGTCACTTTTCCTCTCACCCCATGCCCTTCACTCTCGTCGCCTGCTTAGTGGACTGTGACAATAGCCAAGCACTAGCTACTTCGTAAAGGTTGATGTTAACAATGGTCACAATAGCCATCCCGTCACTAAGCAGAGAATAATTTGTGGAGTGGACTCTTCTTTGGCCCGTGGGCAGATTTCTCCCAAGCCCATTCATGGGTCATTTGACATGGTCGTGCTTTGTCCTGGTGGAACAGTGTGTTTTTGCAGTGGCGAGAGTAAGCGCGAGCCAGAGGGAAGACGCAGACAGACGTGGAAGCGGTGAAACTCATGAAGCGTATTTTAATAACTCAACACATTGAACTGAATGTACAGTTACGCAGCACCTAGTGCTGTTGGAGAACTTATATAGTGTCCATAATCAACAAAAGAGGCGCACCTGTGTGGGGCTAATCCCCCGCAGGTGCGCAGCCAGGACGGGAGGCACGGAGCCTGTGCACGCCAATCGTGACACCTGGTAAACAGAAATCCTGTGTAGGATGTAATCTAGCCGTATAATCTGGGCTAAAGGTTGGCTGTCTTTTCCAGTGATGTCTACTGTACCTGGTTTTGCTGAGGGGTTGATGCCGCCCTCTCTCTGCCTGTAAGTAGGATGCACTGATGCTCATTGACATAAATAGGTCCTACATATTTGGTAACACATCGCCTGGATATATTTGGATGTGTTGCAATAAAGCATCTTTGCTCTCTTATCCCACTCCTTTTCTACCTTTCTGCCTCTCTCTGCCTCTCTCTGGCGCTATTGTGGTATTTGTCAGACTCTGCCAAGTGAAATATTTGTTTTAGCTCCTTGTGAAAATGAATTGTTCTGTGGGAAGGGTGTATTTTTTTTCTGCAGTTGATATGATACGGTTGCACAAGATATTGTCTTTGAACAAGGTCTGAGGGATGTGGATGATCATGTGTAATATTCTCTCTTTCTCTCTCTCTCTCTAAAATAAGATGAAAGGGCTGTTAAGATGAACTATAATAAAAAAGCATCTCTGCCTATGGGCCCACTGGCGTAGGATCAATGCTCTCCAGTTATGTTTTCCCGTAATGTACATGTATGAATAATATTATAGCTAGGTCTTCATTTAGACACAAGTGTCTCTCCGAGAGCCAACCATGCGTGGGCAGAACACAGGGACATCTCCCAGTGTGTCCTCTCAGGCTGTAGGGCGGTGAGCTGTCCTGCTTCATCACATTGATGTGTAGTGCATTTGTATGTAAGCTATTGAGGCCCACATGATAATATCCATTGCGTGGTATACCATTACACTACCTCTGATGGTTCTGACCCAAATAATGCTCATGAAAACCCCAAAATGACAAGCACTAAGAAATATAGTGTTTATATTTTTAAGTATGACCACTTTCACATTACTTATTATACATCATTGGGGTTAAAACATATTTAAAATATATATATATTTAAATCCCCCCCCCCCAAATCCCCCCCCTTATAAAGTTGGGTTTGGGTCCGTGCTCTGAACTGAGACATTTTAGGAGTTGATTTGTGTTTATGTATGTGCAGCTTCTTGTGTGTTTGAGTCTAGTGTTCTTTTATATGGGTTGCATTTATTTGTATAAATACATCTGGTGTTCTATTATAGCACCTTCTAAAAATGAACTGACAAAAAATAGCCCAAGGACACGCGGCTTCAAAACCCCACAGGCAACCACAGGTGAGGTGGTGTAATCACAGCCCCAGTGTAGCTGCAGGTAACTCCTTTGTTGAGGCATTGCTACAGCTCTATGTGTAGAGTAGTTCTTGTGCCCTATTTGGCCCGTTGCATCCATGTGTGTGCATGTTTGTGTATGCATGCACATTGTATGTAGAAATATGCCTACAAGGCACTAATCATTTCTCCACCTCTGCTGGTTATGGCTGAGACATGTTATGAAAGCTTTGGCTTTTAAACAAACAGACAACGTGTCAATTTGTGTTCCATGCAGTCAAGCCTGTGAGCATCTACCTGTCACAACTTTATTTGTCATCACATGTTCATCCTCTCCATCTATGCATTTTGTTGTGCACGCTGTACATTAGGCCTATGTGTGTGTGTTGCCTGCAACATAGCGAGGGGGGACTTTGTTTTAAAAGGTTATCTGTTTGTGTGCATGCTGATAAAAGCCCAGGGGCTTAGCAAGTGTTTCATCTGACACACTGATCACAGTGACTAAGATGTAAATTGTTGGAGCTGGATGATAGATAGATAGATACAGTAGATAGATAGATAGATAGATAGATATAGAATCTATCTAGCTGTTTTAGCTGTTGCAGGGAATGCATGCACTTTCTATGAGCTAGTCTGTAGCTGTCTATAATATACTGTAGTGAAAGAAACCATATTGCTCATTATTTTGTAGCCCACTTCTCCTTGGACACCCTGTGCACACAGACAGAAGAAAGAATCTCTCCTTTCTTCCACACCAGCTACAGTGTCTGAATTACTGTATGCTGCCAAATTATGTTTTGTTGCCTGTGGTATATCCTTGCTTCAGATATAGATACTGTTTCTGTGTTTGACAAAACACAACAGTAAATATGTAGCAGAAAATGAGAAAGCCAAGTTGGATTCTTTGAAAAAAAAAACAGTTAAAGGTCACTAGTACCCACACTGCAACCTTCTCAAAGAAAGGCAATCATCATTTTCCAATGCTGTTGCCACCGCTACTGTTTACTTTGCCACCCAAAACATTTGTTCATTTCATTTGTGGCTTTTAGAAGAACTAAATATCCCAGAGATGTTTAGCCCTCCGATGTCTGATGTTACCATGGGCTTATTAAAAATGCATGATCTGCATTTGCTGCTTTTGGCGCTCAGATTACTGGATTTCTCTGCCTCTCCCCTCTGATGGAATTAAAAGTTCCTGTTCCCAATATGACTAATCTGCCCTTTAACCAGATTTACATACAGTATGATGTCCGTATAGACTACCAATTACACTTTTTTATCACTATAGGCTTCATTGTTCAATACTGAGTCCACTTTTTCGAAATTCTTCACACAGTTGCCTTTACATGCACAAACACATCTTTAGCTAATTTTCTATAAACACAAAACTTCTACAAATCTCTAGCAAAAGCAAACACTGTATTCGACACTGTTTTGGCTCTTTCTAAAATGTTATTTTGCAT
Organism: Percopsis transmontana; assembly: GCA_025447815.1. Taxonomy (NCBI): domain Eukaryota; kingdom Metazoa; phylum Chordata; class Actinopteri; order Percopsiformes; family Percopsidae; genus Percopsis; species Percopsis transmontana. The sequence goes on from JAOEHI010012306.1 coordinate 30,772, forward strand.
CAAAATGACACACGCAGTCATATGAATAGATCTTTCTACCAACCAACAACACACCGATGTGCTCAACACAAAACACTACTATGAATATCTTTTCAGTATAGGTTTATGCCTTTTCAGTGTCACACTGTAGCCAGTTGTAATAGACACACACACACACATACACACACACTTTCCAAAAGGCAATATTTTGGAACACTTGTGTTTTGAATGTAACACTTCACCTACCCAAGAGGAGAAAAACAGGAAAAACATTTGGTAAGATAAAGGCTTTTCTGTACAAAAATAAAAAAGGTTTATTTTTTAAAAACCCTAAACACAGAAAGACAAAAACAAATGCAAAATGTAAGAAACAAGAAATGAGGCTGCATCTTGCCTCCTACAGTAAGTTGGTCTGGCCACAGCACCTCGTCTACATCACAAGCTATGTTCTCCCTGGCTCAACAGCGGGGAAAAATCTTCTGGAGCGACGGATCCAGTCGCCGAAAGCCCCCACATCAACTTTACCACATGAATCCTCCATTGCCTGAAGAAGAGGCATGCGTGCGAGGGGATGACGGTTATACACCTTTTATCGCCCTGCTGAAAAAGCTCTTCAATTAAGGTTAGGAATGGGGGAATATGGTGGGAGGTATAAAACAATAAATTGTGTGTGGTCAATGACCCAGTTGCGGACCAGAGCAGTCCGGTGAAAAGTCACGTTGTCCCACATGACAACATACCTGGGCTGCTCTGGTCCACCCCTCTGCTCGGCTGGAATGAGGATGCCATGCATTGTGTCCAGGAATGTGATGAGTAGGACAGCGATGTAGGGACCAAAGTTACAGTAGTATGGCGATGGAGGACGCCTTGCTAGCTAATCGCTACACACAAGGTGATATTCCCTCCACGCTGTCCAGGGACACGGTGGCCAATAATGTTCTGCCCCCTGCTTCTGGCCAGGTTAAAGCCAGCCTCATCAAATATATAAATAATCTGTCCTTTAACCAAATATACATACAGATAGCATGATGTCCATATAGACTACTAATTATACTTTTTTATGTTTACTATTGGATGCATTATTCAATACTGAGTCCACTTTTTCAAATCTCTTCACACAGTTGCCTTTACCTACAGTATATGCAGCTAGACACAGTTTATATATAAATGTGT
>JAOEHI010012315.1:0-31919 GCA_025447815.1 Percopsis transmontana
TTTCAGCTGCAAAGAAACACCCCCCCCCCCCCCCCCCCCTACACACACACACACACACACACACACACACATCTCCCCCTTCCCCTAGCTGGTCAAGTCAGCTTGGCAGAGTGGCACTGTCAGCGTTTACATGTACTGACTGATGTGTGGACTGACAGCTGACATTTCCACAAGACAAACATTAAGCTGCGGAGAACCTCTGAACTGTCAGCGGCACCGCAGGCCGCTGTCTGTGGGCTCGGCTCCGCTGGGCTGCAAGATGGAGGTGTACAGAGAGGCTGCCTATAGTGGCTAGCATAACACCGCTAACAAGACGTCACTCCAAATGTTCATCGCCTGTGGGTGGGGCGTCTCTATTTGAGGTGCATCCCGTTACACCTTCGGGTATGATGGTTGGTGGCCTATCACGCTCGTCAGACGCTAGCCCCTGGAAGCCCCTGTTTAAAACGCAAGGCTGGGCCTGTTCCCCAGTCTAGGAAAAGGACGAAGAAGTGAAAGAGCATAATTTAGCAGCCGGGATGGGGGGAAAAACAGCATCTGCTGAATTTGCTTCAGTGTTTGTCTTGGCGTCAAGCTCAGTGTGGTTTGTGTTGTCCGGCTGTGGCATTTAGCTCGCCCACTCTCTTCATAGAAGCTTCTACTTCCTGCTCCTGCTTTGCTCCTCCAAATCATCCCCCCCCTCACCCCCACCCCCTTGAATTTTATGAAGCAGCTAAGTTATTTTACATCATGTCCACTCTCTACAATATTGCCCCCCTCCTTCCCTACAAATCTCCCTTGTCATTAGGAAAATAGGCTAGCTGTAACTTTGCACTCTAGGCTCTGGCTATAGAATAGTCCCACTGTGGGTGTGCATGTGCGCTTAATGTGTATTGAGGGTGTGTGTGTGCGTGTGGGTGTGTGTGTGTGTGGGAACATGAGAAGTGAGATGAGTGATTGCTCACAGGTGACCAGGGCACACGTTTCCTGATTGGACCCATTCAGAGTATGACAGGTGTAATTATGATGGACGACTCGGTCATTGCTCCAAGGTCTTCACACATCGTAGAGGAGGAGGAGGTGGAAAGATCCAGCCAGGGGGCAGGATAGTCTGGTGGTCTGGGTGGTGGACTCCCAGCCGGAAGGTCGTGGGTTCAATCCCCAGAGTTGGCCTACCTGTAAGCATCCTTGAGCAAGAAGCCTAACCCCTATCTGTTCCATGTAATAGCACCATGTGATTGTAAGTTGCTTTGGATAAAAGCGTCTGCTAAATGACCTAATTGTGATTATAATTGAAAGACGACAGGAAAATTGCCTCTCCATGCTCTATTTTGCCGCTCACAAAACAGAGATGGAGCCCAGGCATGATGTGACCTGTCAAATAAGCCATAGTGTACTTCTCTGTCTGTGCAAGTTGCTCATGGAGAAAAGATCCTAATAGACTTTAATCCTCATCCATCATCTTGGCAGGCCCTTTCCTCTGTCTGCTCACTGATTGGTTGACTAACCTGTGACCAGAAAGATCGCAGAGTTCATTGGCATTATGATGTAACGCTGGTAAATCCACTTGAGGGCTTGGCTTTTGTCTTTTCTGAGTTGCTTTTGACGTTCATTTCTTGCTGTGCCTTACCTGAGTGATTGATGTACAGTAGTCTGCGAACACACAAACACGCCCATTTATCCTTTCATTAGAACACTGGACTAGAATATCTTCCTCCGTGATGCTTTCTCTGGATGTTCTGACTTGTCAACGGGCAGGCAAGCACATACACAAATAAAGAGCACACACACACAGTCACTCAGGCGCGAATACACACACACACACACAAGAAACCGAGATAGAAAAGTAGGTTGTGTAAACTGGAATGGCCTGTTTAGGGGCTCGAGAACAGGGCATGGTGTTACGCAAATTGCTGTGTAAGATCTGAGTCAGTAAGCATGTCTGTCTCGAGTTCATCGCTGACCTCATTCTTTGATATTTCTTTTCAGGCTATAAAAATGTTTCCAATGTTGATAATGTAGTCACCTATAGAAAGGTATTGCAGGATAGTATAGACCTTCACATGGACAAGAGAAAGGCTGACCCTCCACATGCTGAGTGACATGGCCAGTCTGGTGTGAGGGTTCTCACAGTCCCAGATGACCCCTCCCCAGCACTCGCCCAGGTGCCACTCTGTGACCTTGACTGGGATGCAGGGTGTGTTAGTGTGTTAGCCGTGGTCCTCTGGGATGCGGCCGAGCGGACCCGTGATCTCGCTGGGCCCGGGGTCCGGCGAGGGTGACAGACTGAGGCGGGCTGGACCGTGGGTCACTTTCCACTGGCCGCCCACCGCCTTTGAAGTGAGCTCCTCGCAGCGCACCGACAGTTGGCGCGTTCGTGGCCCTCTGCCGGTCCCACGTTCCGCTGGCAGACCACCCATGCCTGAAAAAATGTCCCGCCAGGGTTAGGTTTTCTCAAGAATGTGTCCTCCCCCACGCACATCCATCTGGACCATTCCTAACCTGGGACACGATGTAACCATAGTTTGGTGTGTTTGACCGACTAATTGTGTGTGTGTGTGTGTGTGTGTGTGTGTGTGTGTGTGTGTGTGTGTGTGTGTGTGTTGTGCGGTATGTGCTGTGTGTGTGGCCTTGCCACATATGGGGACTCACATAGTTGTGTTTCAAACTCATCTAATTTCACAAGCTCAAATTGAACGGAATAGCCCCACTTCTATCTACCCTGCTGCCACTGCTCTGGTGCCATGGTTAATATACAGACTCTATACAGTAGGTGAGTTTCTGTGCTAGGTGGAAATCAAATGAATGCCTCCCAAATAGGCTTATAAACACATTATTGTCAAACTCATGATAAGATCAAAGTAAAAAAAATGCATTCTTTAACACAGACACAACACGCACACAAGCACACACGCGCATGTGCAAACACACGCACACCAGTACCTAAGTACAGAGACTGGGTAAATATGTGTTTTCCCCTGCTTTTTCCTAGTACTCAGTTTGGAGGACTTTAATCCCAGTTCTCTGTTACTTGATGGGACAAAGGTCTCTGGCACGAAGGCTGTTTGGGGGTGGGGTGGGGGGGGAGGAATCGCCGTTAAACGGTTTCAATACGGGAAGTGTGTGTGATAGTAGGCTGTGTATTGGAGTTTATCAGAGCAGATGTGTGGTAGTAGGACGATAAAATATGTCTGTGTTTGAGCAGATAAGACCTAAGGGAGACCGTTGTCAGACACACCCTGGCTGGGTAAGCTGTTGGCCACTGGTCGTTTATTTATGGTGGTTAAATATAAATCTATGATTTGGTACACTTTCAGATCTTTTGGGGTCACGCGTGGGGTGCTGCTAGCTAGCGTAGCACTTTGCAGTCTTGCTCAAGGATAATTCAAAAGGTCGCAAATGTATCCCAAGCAGCCACGTGAACGTGGATTCTCCCGTAGTGAAGCTATTTCCTGAAATCACAGCATGTTCATGCAGCCCATTCCATGTAGAAGTAAACTCCCACATAAAAGTGCCAGTGAGCTCTGCCTATGAACGGCCTTGGTTATGCAAGTTTCCAATTAAATGAAAAATGTATTTGGGCTGAGTCCAAAACCTCTCCAAATGTCATTATGGGACACTGCACTTTAATTTTAATAATTTCAGTGTGCACACAATCCACTGCAATGGTTTGCATGCTCCTCATTCTTTTAAACCAGAACGGCAGGTAAAGGGTTTTTAATATGAATATCTCGGCCTGACTCAATAAATCATTTATTTTACCTAAGGAGGGATTTACAAGTTATCACAAGTTATCACGTCTCTCTTGGGGTCATGGGTCAAAAACTTGAAACCACTGAATCTAGATCCCCCCCCCCCCTCCAACACACACTGACACACGGTCATCTCTGTCTCTGTGTGGCAGTGCAGACTGAGAAATACAAAGGCAATACATTTACTAAGAATTAGATCAGGCCTTTTGGTCTGTGTTCCTGTCTTCGTCTGTGTCTCTCACACTCTGACAACCACACCAATCGCATCGCACATCTCGTAACCTGTGAGGGAATTTGTTGCCGTTATGAGTCACTATTTATATTTGCTACTTAAAGTCATTACCAGCCCGTTTGTGCATGCGCGCGCGTGCATGTGTGTGTGTCGCATGTGAACCTGACTCAGGGCAGTTTAGCCACGTATGTCTGTGAAAACGAGACTGTGTTCAGTGTCTATCACTATTGTCTTGTTGTGGCTGCATGTTTGAGTCATTCTGTAGTGTCTGCTGTTTCCTGGTAGGATATCAGATCAGTTTACCTCTCTTTGTCAGAATAACACAAATTTTTGTACATATTTTGGTGTACATATTACACCATGTTTTTCCCTAAGTTAAAAGCTGTAGTTGTCCAGCTATTGCATCAACACAGCCCAGCCAACCAGCAGCGTACCTGGGAGAGAAACAAGTAATCATGTTATTATGTTTTTTCAGTGATTCATGATTGCTTTTCCATCAAGCCTGCCAGTAAAATTGCCTTTTTGTCTCCTTGCCTTTAAAAACAGAGTGAAATAAGTTATCCCCCGATATATTCTGAGTTCTTTTCCAAAGTTTCCTGTCAGAAAAGGTGTAAAAACAACCACCCTCATGTATGATTTTTTCCCTCTCTCACACCTAATGTGGCTTAATAGTTGCTTTAAAAGCATTTTTTACAATAAGCCTCACTCCGCAGCCTGCTCACTTAGCTGGCTGGCAGGTCGGAGCTTGTGATAGAGTCAATGAGACCATTATGTTTCCCTACTGTGGCCAGGCCCAATAACCTGACCAACTGCTAGGCCGGGGAAAAGACCCCACACTGCTAATAGGCACATAGGAAACCCAGCATGGGTGTATATCACACATGCTCACATATCCCATTGCTCTCCCGTTCACGAAAGCGGTGGCATATGAACCCATGTACAAACACACGGATGAACAACGTGCACATACGAACACACACCCATGAATGTACACATATGTACAGACAGATACACACACACACACACACAGAGGCAAGGCATGGATTCACAAACATAGTACGGTATATAGACACAGTATATATAGACATACAGTACAGTGTATATATATATAGACCTACAGTACATGTTTTTACAAACGCTCGCATGGGAGAGCCATGGATTCAGTTACAAACGTAGCCATATAGGCAGACGCACACACCCAGGGCACAATGGGCCCAAGGGTAGAGAAACTGGCTCAGGTGAGCAGCATGTCATTGTCCTGCTGCTGTTCTCATTATATCCACAATCAGGTCAAAGCATGGGTGACGTCCTCGTGAAATCTGTTCCCCCGGTACACGTAGAGGGTGTAACGTGGCAGGGTGGGGGAATATCTACCTTTCTCAGTGTGGATGTTGTAGCCGGTGTGAAACAGTGTACCCGTGTACGGAATGTGAAATGTTTGGATTTAATTGCAGGAGGAGTTGTGGTGTGTAATTCTACTTTGGCGTTAAGTTTGTGGCGTCTGTGGCAGTGAGGGAAAGTGGTGTGTATACGTGGGTGTAAGTGTTTATGTTGCTGTGTGCGTGTGCGCGCGCGCGCGCGCGTGTGTGTGTGTAAACAATAGTTATACAATGATACTGTATGCATAAAGTATAAATCGGTGTGACCAGCAGAGGGCAGTAGAATAGTTCCCACAGGAGCTGAGCTGTCTGACTACAGGTCACTCTCTGTCTGTCACCCTGTGTCTCTGTGTTAATGTCTCCCTCCTCTTATCTTATCTCTCTCTTATCAGTCTGTCTGATTCCTTCCATTTTCCCCTCCTGTATTCTCTCACTCCCCCAGAACACACACACACACACACACACACACACACACACACACACTCACTTGCCTCCTTCATCTCTCTTTGACTGGCCACCTCTCTCTACCCCTCATCAACTAGATCAGTGCGTCTAAAACGGCGGGGTTCACAATCTATCTATTATCATTTCTTTCTAGTCTCGTTTGATTCACTTTACTATACACACGGGGGTGGGGCTCAAACTGTGTTTTGACCTGCGTAAGTGTAACACGCGCCCAGCAGGTCGCACACAGGTGGACAGTGGACTTCACATTGTGTTGGTTTGGAAATACAAGATCACATGCTGAGGTGAACGACAGGCTGGTCAGCGCTGGTGTGTGTGTTTGTGTGTGTGTGTGTGTGTGAATACTGTGGTTAGGGGAAACTCAAATGTCAGGGGGAAGAATCTGTCTCTGTTCAGCTGTGGTCATTTATGGGTAGATGAGTGGGAGTGTTTGTGGCTGCACGTGCGTGGATGTGTGCGTGTGCTGTGAGTATGAATGAGTTCCCATGGCTCTGTGTGCGTGTGTGCCAGAATGCGTGTGTCTGTGTGAGAATGTGTGAGTCGTGTGGATGTGTGTGTTGTGAAAGACAGAAAACCAAGAAACCTGTGTGATTCTTGTATTTGTGTGTGTGCGCCTGTTTTGTTTGACCCCTGCACGGTGTGTGTGTGTGTGTGTGTGTGTGTGTGTGTGTGTGTGTGTGCGCGCGCGCGCGTGCGTGTGTGTGTGCGCACGCGGCATTAGCTGTGCTTTTCATGTCCATCACTTAGCAGGGCAGGCTGAGGCTGACAGCGCTGGGAGAGCAGATCTTCTGGGGGATGGAGTGGGGGGGTTCAACCATTCCCTGCTGGCTACGTTAAAAAGTGCAGCGCAGCAGAAATGCATTGGGGGGGGGGGGAGGGTTCATGGGTTCCACGACTATCAGGTTCTTTGGCTGGGCTGTGGGTTTGGCTCCATCGCAGCATAATGGAAGTAAAAGAGAGAGGGTGTATAGATGATTAGTACTGAAGGGGCCAAACCAGAGAATGGTGTGTTTCAACCAACCTTTTATTGTTTATAGATAAAAGACCTTGCCAAACCATTAAAGGCAGGGAGAGGGGAGAAAATTCACAGTCCTGGATCATTTAGAAATAACCAACCAAAACTGTAAAGTGATTTAGTTTATGGAGAAAAAGCTGTGTGTGTGTGTGTGTGTGCATGCGTCCGTTTATGTGTTCCTGTATGTGCGTTGCATGAATGCTTATTCATCCATGTAAGAGTGTGTGCGAGTCCCTGCGCCGGGGTCGGCCCCTGTGTCGCCTGCCCAGCTCGGAGGGCCGCTGCATCGGGCCCTGTAGCCCATCTGACTGCTAATGAACTTGGACCGGCATCCGTGAGTGTCGGGGCTGAATGGCCTCTTTCTCCTGCTCCGCCGCGGCTCCTCAGCTGTCACTGGCCTGAGCCCCACAGCTCTGTGATTATGTCACTATCTCACTTAGAAGGTCTGCATTCATCCACGGCTACGCCACAGACCTACGTATCCAGTCAAAGAGCCAGTCAAAGAGCGACTTAACGGTTATTAACTATAATTGATTGGATTCACTTTATACAGTGTAATGTGTTTTTGCCAAGAGAGATGGGGTTTTTAACCCTACATATGCCTAGAGGTGCCAGGCTCTGGTCTTTTATTAATTATAATTTGATTGGTTCCATTCTACATGATGTTTTTTGTGAAGGGAGATGTACTTTTAATGTAAAAACCTTGAGAACCTGGGTTAAACATGGGTTGGTATATAAACTATTAGAATATAAATTCTAAACACCATCCTCCAAACCCACTTACTGGTGGAGCTGAAGGCCCGAACCAGTGTCTCTGAGCATTATCCATTTAGTGTGTGTGTGTGTGTGTGTGTGTGTGTGTGTGCGCGCATGTGTTCTGCCCCTCGCTGGGGAAATCCATTGAGCTGTGGTTGCCAGGAGCAACAGGCTTTTGGGTGGAGGAGGGGCCTGGTGTCCACCCTTTATCCAGCCCCCACCGACCGTCCTTCCTCCCCTCCCTTACATCGGCTTTGCCTTTGGCTGAACGTTGGGATTCTTTCACAGAGGCTGCCGGTTGCCAAGAGCGAGGCGAGCCCCAGAGAAGCCGGCCCAATGTTACAGCCAGTCAGAAGGGGGCTTTTAATTCTCTTCTTCCCTCGTTCCTCGTTTTTTTCTCACCGTCTTTGTTCCCTTTCTTCTGCCTCTCTTTGGCTCTTTTCTTCCCCCGCTCACGAGTGAAAAGATAACATTGATTTGTGTCAGTCCCGTTTTTTTTATTCTCCTGGACGAGGCCTAAGACAAGGCCCAATCAGAAATGGGGTTGTGTGTCCTACTGACTTATTAACTTTCCCCTTTCTGCGCACCTCTTTGTGTTTGAGGGTGTATTCCTCAGTGAGTTTGCGTCTTTGGCCCGCGCCGCTCACCCAGTGACAGACAAAACGCTCCGGCGAATAGGGGGGGGCGGCCTGGTCTAAACAGGATCTGGAGCAGATGTTGCGCTGGCCTCTCTCTCACTTCCTTTCACCGACCCTCCGCTTCTCCTTTCCTTTCCTCTTTCTCTGTGACAGGCACTGAGCGACGAGCGCTGTTTGTGTGGAAACCCGCTGGCCTGGCGGGCGGCGTTCGGGGACATCGTCATGGCGACCCCATCCAGGCTGTTGACACTGCGGGGCCGGGTCGGGAGACAGCTTGCGCTGTTGGCCCGGGCCCTTTACCTTGTCCGCCTGCCGTATGTCTAGCTTGCCTGCCTTGCTGACTATTTACTTCTCTGCCCTGTTTAAAATTAGTTACCAGCAGGCAATCTGCTCAGCCGCCCGCAGACCGAGACAGATCATTCAGTCCTTGAGGTTTGACAATGTGAATTCAATAAAACCTTTTAAATTTGCATCTGTGGTTGCAGCTATTCAGGTTTCAGGTTCAGGCTGCAGATACAAGGGGATTTCTTTTTCTTTATTTGACATGTGCCGTCTCTTTTTCCGAGTCAGTGAAAGTGTCTGTGTGTGTTCCCGTGTGTGTGTGTGTGTGTGTGTGTGTGTGTGAAAGACTCAGAAAGCACCTAGTATCATTTGTACTCCAGTACATTTCATCCTCCTTGTGCCTTTCTCCTTCACAATGTTGTATAAAAGTTGACAATGGCGTATAAGTCTAGATATCCCAGATATCCACATCAGAGCACTTGCCATTGTTTCATTAGATTGATATCAACTCGTCTGACACCACTCTCGCTGACTCTGCCTCCCACCATTTGCCACAGTTTCTAATTTCTTCAAAGACAATGGGCTGTCTATCCTGTGACACCCAGTAAATGTCAAGTACCATCCCCTTTCCTCCTCACCTTTTCACTGAAACGCTCGAGGGGTGGGGGGTGTATACAGTGCATGTATGTAACATGGTAAAGGTGATGTCAAGACAGGTCTACAGTTTCTCTGTGTGTATGTGTAGTTTACTTTAACATGATAGTTGTGTAGACAGGTGTATAGATTTTTTGTAACACAAAAGCGCATTTGGATTTTTGCTAACGTTAGCTAGTTTTGCTATAGCGTCCAGGGTTAGATATCCTTGCTTCAGGCCTCATTTATAGCAATGCTCGGTACTGAGTATCAGTAGCAGCTCGTGATCAGAAAAATTGGTGGGGCAGATTCATAGTCTGATGATCGATTATGTTTAACCAAATACATGTTTTATATTATGCGCTGTGCTACTGAACACAAACACACCAGCTACCTGACAAAGCGCTAACATTTGTAAGAAAAAGTATTTTTTGCATTATTCTGCTAACAAACAAACCAACCAACCAAAAAAAAACAAACACAGGTGAAAACATAACCTCCTTTGCGGAGGTATGAACACTGTTCTGACAGTATTCTACACTTGCACTGTAGCTTTCATCAAGTTTTGCTGCAATGTTAGCATGTCCCAGCATCACTAGCTTCATCGCACAATTAAGATGAGACTTGCAGGCCTCATGTTTCTTTGCCTTCTCGGAAAAATGCTTCATGTCACACACATGTTACATTAGGCCCTTATGTCAACAGTAGGATGGACAGAATTATATCTGCCGCAGCTATTAGGGCTCGCTGTAGTTCCATATCTGACCACAGATTTACATTGTGGGGCGCGGTGGAATTTCTGTGGGCAGAGACGTCCTCTGCCCCATTTGAAATCTACCTGGCAATAGCAATTGTAGCAGAAGCTAGCAGATAAAAAAATGTGTGCAAGGTGAAACTCACAATGTGTTTAAACACCCCAGTCTGTGTTTTATGACTTAGAAACATGATGTTTGTGATGATGAAATGATTCACTACTTTTAATTTACATTAAAAAACAACATTCGAATTGTTTATTTCATACTTTTATACTTTTATAAGCCTATATGTTTTTAAGTGGAGGAATCTTTGGTGGGGCACTGTCCCACCTGCCCATATGGACGAGCCCCGCCTGCTGAGTATTGAACAACACTTTGACTAATAGAAAGAACATTCTTTTTTAACCTTATCCTAAAGCAGGAAGGCCCCTTGACTGAGTAGAGAGAAACTGTTGGCCCTCTGTTGCATTTTCCCTAACAATCAGCCATAATGAAAGTGATGTGGCTCCATTATTGATCGGGCCACTACTCCTGGAGGGACTGATGGCATGTGTTATGTTATATTGTAGGGATAATAATTCCCGCGATATAAGACACCTCTGTCAGCATTTAGCCCTTTTATACCCCCCACCCCCTCGCTTCAGACATCTGGCAGACATACACAGAATGCTCCTGGCAGGAGGATGTGGGGGTGGGAATCACTTCCATAACTCTCTATTGTCAGATTGGCTAAATCAAAGAGACTATATATGGTTTGTTTAGCAGTGCAGTATATTAGTACTGTTAGGCACTAATGATGTACTTCTAAGTCAGCACCTGATTTCCTGCCTCTCATGTGAGCCTTGTCGTCTTTCCTCTCACTTCCTGTACAAATGGTTTCTACTTGATGTTTCTAGAAGCTTTACCTCTGCGGTTAGTGATGATAACTACACGTGTGCAAAAAAAAACTGTTATAAGCTCTATGCCGTGAACAATGACCTGTTGGAGTTGCTAAACTGAAAGTCTTAGGGCCCTATCTTAAACCCGGCGCAAAGCGGCGCAAAGAGGCGCAAAAGCGCGGCGCAAGTTTCTTTGCTAGTTTCAGACCAACGCAGTTCCCATCCAGCACCCACGTTGTTTAAATAGCAAATGCACTTGCGCCCATCCGAGCGCCCGCAGCCGTGTTGGTCTTAAAATCAGGTGTGTTGCTCACATTGTTGATGCTATCTTGAGGCAGCGGAAAGCGGTTGCACGATTAACCAACAAAAACCTGGTCTTAAGTCAATGGTGCAGTATTTCAGCTACTTCATGTATGCATTATCAAGATAGTAGGCTAATATGCACTTACATAGGCGGCTGCACAACTTGCTTACACTCTCAGCCCCGTCTCATGAGATCGACGTCAAATGGTGACGCTTGTGCAAAACAGTTATGCGTCACCGTTTTCGTCAGATAAATACTGTACTTTTGTCAAAAATGTTGACGAATTTCTAGCTAAATACATTTAGACGTAAAAACATCAACATTTTGACGAATGTTTAAATTATATTGTATAATACATTTAAGCAATTGCTCATGACAGGTATACGCAGGTATATACGCTTATTATATCACAGTTAAAGGGATGATATAATAATATTACTAGCTGAAGTGAGCTATTGCTTTTATAACCAAGTTACCAAGTATGGCAAAAAGAAAGTAATAGACAATTTGATTGTTTTATTTCATCAATATACATTTTTTTATGAATACAAATAGTCCCCCCTGGCTGCACATAGGGCATAGCGGTTTCAATGCAACATACATCACAGGCTAGCATTTTAGTTTCCCTTCAATCTTTGACTATTTATTTATATTTATTTTTATCCAAATTCAATGAAAACTCTTTGTGTTACCATTTTGATAAAAGGAATTATGTAATTTACAAAAAATGTTGTCCTTTTCATAAAATACATTTAAATTTTTTATCCTCCCTTTAAGATGTGTTTTAATGTTTTACTTATTTCAAACAGAAAAAAATTATTCTAAAGTGGATTAAAAATGTGTAAAGTACTGCGGAAACCATTTCTTATAAAGCCGCTATACAAATTATTTTTGTGCACTTGTAATTATTATTATTATAATAAATATTACACGATAAGATGCATATTAATATTAATAATAATAATAGTAATATGTCATCAAATTTGATAACACATTTTAAAACAAATGTAACAATTTTGATATTATTATAACTGTTATAACTATTATTACTATTATTATCACTATTATTATATTTAACTACAGATTCGAAGGAGTAATTTAGCCCTGGAGATGTAAAATTCTTCCATAAACATTACTGATTGGTTTATTACATGTTACACCCAAAACACACCTACGAATAATCAAGAGTACAAGTAATCAAGTATAACCCTTTTAAACCATGCGCCTGACACTGCAACTATTTTTTCCACCGTTAAACTAGCAAAAGTGTTAACATAGGTCCCTTAGTCATGTATATGTACCTAAATGAAAATACTGTCACGACCCTGCCTGTTCCCTGTTTTTGTCTTGTCTCTTGTCTTCCCCATTGTCTGTTCCATGTTTCCCCAGTGTGTCTACCTTGTTCCCCTGTGTTCTTCTCGGCCCCTCCCTTGCTCCGCTCTGCTTCCCTTGTATGGCTCTTCTCGGTTCCACAATCACCACCCTCACCTGTCTCCTCATTCCCCAATCCTCCCTAGTGTATTTAGTCTGTGTTCTCCCCTGTCTCTGTGCTGGTTCTTCTTCAATGTCCTTACCCATGCCCGAGTGTCCTTGCCTTTGTGGACTATATCTGTGTTTCCTGGATTTTGCCTGGAGTACCTGAGTTGTAAGCATTTTTGTTTTGTAGTTTTTGCCCTTGCCTGGCTCTCTTTTGTTATCCTGGTTCTGTTTAGTTTCATTATTAAATTCCTTAACCCCCTGCCTGCCTGCCTGTGTCTGCGCCTGGGTCAAAAGCAACTCAAACCCTGACAAGTACTAGTTATGGACAAATATTCTTGCAAGATTTAATAAACAAAATAAACCCTGACCAGCATCACAATTATCACATTCTATGCACCAGTATGCATTATCACAATAAGCCGTGCATACTCTAATGGTAAGAGACCGTTAGAATATCAAGGTGTTATCTTAACCAGTGACAGGAGGAGGGGGAGAGAGAGAGTATCCCTCTGCGGCCTATGCAGGAAGCAGCGCAGATCCATCTACCTCCATGTCCATTCATCCCCTTGTTTGTTTTCTCGCCGAATCGCACGTCCAGCGAGAGCTTTGCAGATGACCTACTTTCTGTGAAGACTCAATAGCAGGCGTTGTGCCAAGCTGGAATTGGTGCCAGAGTTTTAACCCAAAAGGACTGGTGACAGTGCCACGGAAAAGGGAAGATCCCTGGCCTGAGAAAGTGTAGGAGTGACCCGGGGAACAGTAAAGATCCTGACTGTAGATGGAAAATGGTGGCCATAGTAAAAACCCTTCAATTGAAATTTCCTCGCTAGGTCTGTGATCATTAAATTACCACAACACTGAGACATTAACATGCACAAAGACTTGGAAAATCCGATGTGTGAATTACAGTACACATTATACAAGTCTTACAGAATTTTAATGTGCCAACTTCGTCTGCCATGATGTTCTTAACCTGGCTGTTGCGAGGCTTTTTAACGGTGGAGGTACACAGCTAGCTAACTAATGGAAAACCTACATCATTACCACAGAGCCTGGCTCACAGACACATACAAACACACACTCATGCATATTGTCAACAATGCCAAACATAACAACTAATCTAAGATTTCTCAAATGTCTGATCCATAACTTCCTGTTGCTGTGTGTGTATAGGTGGATCCAGGGAGTGTTCAGTTTTAATTATTTCTTTTTTTTTAGGGGGGGCTTGGTCCGTCTAATGAGCAACTCTTTCACTGAACCAGACAGTTTATAGGGTGGCTGCCTGCCTCATTAAGAGCAGCTCTTAATTGCCCTTTTCCAGCCAAAACCCAAAGCTGAAACATCTGCTGGGCCATGTTCCTGCTCCCCGGCAAGCTACCCTCTTCCACTGCTTTGGGCAACCGTCACCAGCTACTGCCGGCACCACTTTACGTAACCCCACCCAGACAGGCTGTCCTCTGATGTTTGGTATACAGTACAGTATGCATTCATGCTACATATTATTTTTTTTAAACAAAGGGGGTGGGCGCTCAACCTGTGTACCAGTCCTAAATAAGGGCACAGAAAATCCTTTCAGATTCTAATATCTATTCTATTCTATTCTATATTTTATTATATTCTAACCCTATAACCACTGGTAAGATAGCAAATTCTGATTGGAACTTAACTTGTGCTATAACCATCCTGGGTTTACGCAATGAAAAATAGAACTCCAGTATAAAACAGAGATGTCTCATACAGCAGTTTTAGGAGTAAATGTAAACTATTTGTACAATAGTGTTTCATCATGGTGATATGGTCTAACCTCACTCTGTCCCTACAACAGTACAAGACCTTGGGAGGGTACGCCTTAAAGGTACTAACGTGTCTCTCCTTTACTGGCATGAGAGTCTGATAAGACAAGTAGTTTAAACCAACTCCTCATTGTCCAGCTCCCAAGGCCACTAATTCCCTGTGTGTGAGGAATGTCTGCCTCGCTTATTGGGAGTATCCTGGGAGTAGCCCAGCCTTCCTTTAGTAGTCCATGCACACGAAGACATCATTTAGTGTTCATGTTTTTATTGAGACTCAAAATGTGTCTGCTTTCCCTTCATCCTGCTATGATATATACTGGAGTATGACTTGCAAATAAACAATGTAGTTTAATTAACAAAACTTCCTGTTTCATATCCTGAGAACAGGAAGTGAAACATAAAAGATGAAAAGTGTCTGCCTTGCGACAGATTTGTTTTGAGGGTCCCGCATGTCACAACAGCTCATCTTGGAGGAGACACAGACACACATTTGAGCCACCAGCCAAACAGACTCCTTTCAAGGCCATGTTGTGTTTGGATGTGTCTCCCATTGATTACCTGGCTGGGAGAGATGAGAAGAGGGATATGGGCCTGGGAGAGTGTGTGTGTGGTGGAGGTTTTCTCAGCACTAGCAGGCTGTAGACAGCTGGACCACCGGTTCGAGTTTCTCCTCACAGCAAGGCTGAAATTTCAGCCCCCAAAAATCGAGGGTAATAAACGATTGGCCTCTCAAACAACCCCTCTGTGTGGTCCCGCCCATTTCTTATTTTTCCTCTCCCAGATACTTGGCCTGACTTTAGCCCAGCTCTGAGCGGCACTGGTATGATAGGAAATGTGATTATGTCAAAATATTTTACTCCAAACACTGTAAAATTGCCTCTACACAGCCAGTATTATGTCGAATCAGCAGTGCACACAGCTGTTCCGGGTACAGAATTGCTCAAGTGCTTGGGATTGCTCCTTGACCGCAGTCAGAGCATTTCTCCTGATCTTGAGTCAGCCTTTCCAGCCCTGTTTTTGGAGGGAAATGTTTTGAGGAAGTGAGAGATGCTGATGCGACTGTGTTTACAAGCCAGTGAGTTACAACAGGATGAAGCAAGGCCTTGCTGTGGCCTCGGATGATATTGAGGAAGTGGGAATAGCTTAGACGAACATGGCAAAATTCATTAATGTTTGGTGGTCGATTGACCTTCAAAAATAATACCCCACACGCTGTGTGGTAAGACTTGTCCCTTACTAAAATTTCGAAACTTCCCAGCATATTATAGCACTTTCTTTTGTTTTAAATTTTAGGTTTCCTGTCATGGCGTTAGCTATGTAAGCTTTAACATATCTGGGTTTTCCAACTGTCAAACGGTAATTGTAGGCATTGGACTTTGTTAGGCTAACAAGCGTGAAGAGAAAGCATTTGGAACATTATCCAGAGAACCTTTAAGAACCCACATGGCCAATATCTACACATTCTTGTGACTCTGTAACTAGACAGCCCCACAATTACGGTTTCTGTGTACATTGCTCCTAAGTTCCATTGTATTCCATTCCGTGTATTTCAAATCTGATGTAAGCACTCAAGGCAGGCTACATATGTTTATGTGGAACGCCTTCAGTAGTAATTAACAAGGGCAACGTAGTTTGTGTTTTCAGTTGGAAGATTTTCAACATTGTTTAAGGTAAATATCGTGTTGTTACAGGTTGTACGTGTTGTTACTCCATTGGCGTGGAGGCTTGCTGCAGTGATTGTTACACAACAGTCCTATGAATCAGGAATGAGTAGACAATCAGTCAAGCAGAGGTTTAATAGCACAGCTGTCAGAAAACCAAGCGTACTTCTCCCCTTACTCAGCAGAGCAGAGAAAAAGAACACTCTTCTCTTGTCTCTTCATTTCCTTGCTCTTTCCTTACCCCAGCAGACCCCCCCTCCTCTCCCTCTCAACTGTGATGAATGGAAGGTATGAATTCTCTGTGGCCTCCCTGGGTTTCTCTGTGAAGCCTTCAGCAGCTGAACAAACAGACCCACAGAGAAACCTAAAGACACAATCAGGAATTTATTTGAACCATCAATGTTTTGGGTATATTCGTGTTTGGTCTTGAAGCACGTTATTTGTAGATGGAAAAGTTTTTTCTTTAGATTGGTTGTTACTCAAACAACTCAAACGGGTCTGTTTTGCCCAAAGTCTGCAAATATAAACAAACCCTTCATAGTCTAAAAAATACATGCAGAGCACATGTGAGATTGTTTAATGTTCACATGAAGTCAGTGCATGTCTCGAAAACTGGGAAAATAAGTTCTAAGAAAAGAAAATCCTAATAATGACACTAGTGATGAAGCGCATGATTACACTCTGGGGCTTTACGGCTGGGGTCAAAGACATAGCGGTGGGGTTGGTCAGTGTGTCGGTCAGGTCTGGGAGCGGTGGTCCCGGACGAAAGGGACCGTGAAGTGGGATCCAGCTGTTCTGGTCCATGCCAAGGCACCAGAGGTTGCAGTAGAGGTCTGGATCAGTGCTGTGGTGAAGCATTAGAGGCAGAGAATGTATGACAGTGTGGGAGGGAGAGAAGATGGATGACAATGATGAGAAGCAGATGGTAGGTGGGTGGGTACGTGGGGGGGGGGGGGGGGTCGGTTCTTTAATACCCACTGCCTGCAGGTTGGCTTCTCAGGTGCATTGTGGGTCACCTGTACGAGTGTGTGCCCAGGTTCTTGCGGTGGTCCTCCCTGGGCCAGGCAAAATGGTGAGGCCATTGCTCCTCAGTGAAATGATGTGAAATACACAGCGGAGCGCTGGAGGCCTGACAGCTCTTTAACGATCTGCAGGCTGTGTAATTCGACTGGTCTTCATCCTTTCCCCAGCCCCCCCCCTGCACGCCGAAGGAGCCAGAACATTCCTCACACATCTGGCCTCCGACTCTTTCTCAAACGCTCCCTCTCCCACCACCCTGCGCCATAATTACCCACAAGCCCTGTGTTCTCCTTTTCTCTTTTCGGTTTTACGATCCTCTGCCCCCTTCTCTGCACAAATCATAAAAGCAAGAAGCACTGCGACGTCATTTACAGTCATGATTTAGGAAGAAAGAACGCTTTTTAGTGTCTGTAGCGATGTCCAGAAATATGTTTTCTTTTCTTCAACAATACATGATTTGCCAGGACTAACAAATGCAAGGCAAACAATGCCTAATGCGTGCTTATGCTACTGAGTTTATTTAGCTCACAGACCTTCTGGCATCCTGAAACACTCCCAGGGCCTTGTTGGTGGTTTATATCGGGAGAAACGATCGCTGTTATGATGGGTTGCTGTGTTAGACAAAGGTCCATGTGTGGGAGTGGGATTGAGTATAATTTGGAGTGATGTAGATGTCTTATGGGAGCCAGTGTGTGTTATTTTGTGCATGTAAGTGAGCCATACGGAGGTCAGGGGGTGATGGCGTGCGGCCTCTGTTAGGTGATCACCGGGGGACAGTACATCTGCATAAGGCACATGTCTGAGCGCTCACGGGAAGTGAGGGCGCATGCAAGGGGGCACGCAGAGAGGAAGTTCCTTTGTTGTCATTGCCTGCCGGGAAAGAACCATTGTTAAACGTGCTTGGCTGTGTTTTTATCTGAGGCCACTGTTTACTCCCGCTTTGTCTGTAATCTCAGATCCCTTCTCTGCTGTACCTCCCACCTCGGCACACCGCCATACATTTGTCTTCCAGCTCTAGTGTTTTCAGATAGGGCCTTACTCTTTCACACTGTGGGAACAATTGTTGCGACACTTGTGTGCCTCTCTATCTGAATTGGATTAAAGGTTTATATGGAGCTGGATAACATTCATTACAATTGATATGCTGGGGTTTTGTTGAAGAGAGAGAGTGGGAAACAAGAAAATCGAGAAAGGAGAAAGTTGACTTTTTAACAGAATTTTTTCTTTTGACTTTGATACCGACTTGCCCATACTTCTTGTTACTGCCAGTGAACCACAGTGTCCTGATGGGAGAAAACAGACACGAAGACTTCCCCTCTGTGTTTGGCTTAAGAAACACAACAACCTCTAGACTATAAATATGATGGTTCATCAGAAGGTCTTTGTGGCTTCAATGGGCTTTGTTGACCTTTGTAGAACTATTGGGGGGGGGCATCACATAACACCATTTGGTTTGATCGGGTCGGTTTCATACCACACCAGACCATAATAACCCACAGCTTGGCGATGAAGCTTATGGAAAAACTTAGCTTGACTTGTTTTGGAATTTAGGTTCCTTCACTCTTTATAGCGCTATAAAGCTTTCAGGTAGAAGCATTCTAATTTTTTACTTACAAAGGAAAAATGAAATGCGTGCTTTGTAGCATGGAGGGTTTTTCTACTGTGCAGTAGATCCTCATTCTAATGCTTCACATAACCCTTTCAGCTTTAAGAGTATGCCTTCCCCCAATGCTTCCATATGGCACACACTCTCTCTCTCTCTCTGTCTTTCTAACTATGTCAGACTGTATGGTGTACAGCCCCGCAGCACTGTCCCAGCTCAAATACACTCAGTCTGCATTCAATAGAAATGGAAATTTGAGGGTCCTCCCCTCCTGGAGCTCTCCGGCTCTTCGCTCCAGTCCCCCAGAATGGTCCAGGATGTTTTGAGAAGCGGGATATTGCTCCTAATGGATTCCAAACACCACAAAAGTTTATTAGGAAGTGGGGTGTCGTAAAAGTAGGAGGAGGGCTAAGAAGGAACTATGGTGGTGTCGGGAAGGTGCTGGATAGTTTTAGTTTTGTTTGTTTTCTACCGAATATTTACCTTTTTTTGCCAGCCCTGTGATGAAGGATATAAATATAATGTTAACCAGTCTGTTGTCAAATGATGTGCTGGAACTTTATTTTTAGTTTTTTAGGTTTGGTGATCTAATTAAACAATGGGTCTTTTTGGTCTTTTTAATTGGGACCAAGCCCTGTTGAGGGATGCAGGGATAATGAAAACATATGTCTGGTTTATACATGTGACCATAACTTTGCTAATAGACCTACACTGTAGACCAATGTCCCTTGATTAAATGGCATGTAAGATTAGAGGAAAAGAATTTCCCACCACTGATAGACTGTAAAATCTAAATCTAGCTACTTCACAACCTAATAATTGTCCGACATCTTCCTGTTTGGCTTTTCTTGAACTTAATAAAGGGATGGGAAATGTGTCATTATATAGGCCTACTGTTAAACAGTAGATTTAATACATTCTTTTGCACTTATGTCACCGTAACAAATTCCTGAGATGTTTTTAGTTTGGTTTTGGTTAGGTGCCCAAATCTTTTTTTCAGAATTTTTTTGTCTGCCGACATCCTGTTTGTGCAAATAGGAATTAACAATATAAAATAAGATAATACAAATATAAAACATACAATATAAACGACAGCATAATTTTGTCTCCCTTGGTCAGTGACCCATTCTGACTCTCTAGGGAATTTTGGCATCATCAGAAATGTAAATCGGACAAAAGGCCTTGTAGATGACAAAGGCAATTGCAAGGCAAGGCAAGAATGATTTATAATTCAATTGACCTACTTTAACACACAGCCGAAAGATAATATGTACAACCTCAATTCCCAAAAAGTTGGGACAGCGCTAATTTAAAAAAAAAAGCTAATAAAAAAAGGAGTGATTTGTAAAATTCTATTCACTCTGTATTATATTGGAAACACTACAACATCACATTATTTTATGTTTTACCTTGTGAATTTAATTGCTCTTTGAAAATATGCATTTGTTTCAAATCTGATGACTGCAACACGCTCTAAAAAAGTTGGGACAGTTCAGGATTTTCCACTGTCTGTGGAAAACATCATATTTCCTTTAGTTACACTTGTGTTTTGGCAACGATGACACCCATGTGTTAAGTTTAGCAAGTAGAATTTCCCCCCCGTTCTTCTATTAATTAGAGTTGTATTACACAAGTATGTGTGTGTGTGTGTGTACGCCTGTTTTTGTAGACATGCATACACACATGCCTGTGCATATTTGTTTGTGTGTGTGAAGAATATGCAATGAAAGGCAATGCAGTTAAAGCAGTTGTCGTCGATGATGTGAGGGTGTGCGTGTGTCTGTGTGTGTGTGTGTGTGGGGGTATTCATGGCCCTCTTCAGCTGGGTCCCTCCTTGTGTCAGAGACCCTAATCTGGTCCTCGCTTCACAAAGCCTCTCTTTGATGTGATCTGCTTTCGCAGTTTCCT
Organism: Percopsis transmontana; assembly: GCA_025447815.1. Lineage (NCBI taxonomy): Eukaryota > Metazoa > Chordata > Actinopteri > Percopsiformes > Percopsidae > Percopsis > Percopsis transmontana. The sequence goes on from JAOEHI010012315.1 coordinate 20,533, forward strand.
GCCACGCTCAAAAAGAGCCTCACAATAAAATAGAGTTTGCCTCCTGCGACTGCATTAGCCTTTAATAGCGTTATTGATCAGCTCTCCCATAATTCCACAAGTTCCTCTCTCTCCATTCCACCATCCCTTCAGCCCCCCCCCCCCTTCTTTTTGGCTTCAGAAGTGAGGCACTGGGCTGGAGGAGTCCAAGAATGAGGCAGGAACAAATAAAATACCCTCCGGTGACTTCCCCTCTCGCTGGGTGATAGCAGGCTCTTTTGAGAGAAAAGGTGGGATTGTGAATGTGATTTCCTGCTTGATCCTTTAATCCCCCAGTCCCTTTTCAGACAAAGAAAAACAACAATTTTAATCCTGAAATCATTATTTGGCTCAGTCAGTGTGGTAAAATCACTTGTTGATTACAGAAGGCGTCGTGACGTGGCCAGGTTAAAGTAACGTTTCTCACACAAGTGTGTGCGCGCACGTGTGTGCGTCTTTGTGTGTGTGTGTGTGTGTGTGTGTGGGTTGAGGGAGTCTCTCAGATATGCGCTTCAGCTCCAATAATCATCTGAAAAAACTCTCTCTCTCTCTCTCTCTCTCTCTCTCTCTCTCTCTCTCTGTGGGAGCAGAAAAGCAGTGGGGAATAGGGGGATGGTATTCTGAGAGCCGAGCCCCGTTTCTAGTGGCCTTCATGGACCAAGTTAGCCGTTAAATCCCCCTTTATTCTTACAGATGACCCGTGAGCGATGCAGGGGAGGGGTTGGGTGGGGCTTGTGTCAGTGTAGGTGGGGGTTGACAGAGCCGAGGAGACGCACTCGTCTTTCCATTTGTGTAATCCCTCTCATTTTAATTATTACATTGAAAGCCGTGCTCCGGAATCATCAGGCCCCGAATTACTCCTAGGTGTGCTGGGACATGGCGGTGTGTAACAACCCTGAGATGAGTCCGCAGCATTACTGCTGTAGTCATGGAGGCATTCACAGCTCTTTGACTAGGAAATTTGAAAATAAATGCACACACCCGCTGTTGTTAGACTGTTCTCCACAACATCACACAGTATTTAAAAGATACGATTTTCATTGAAATACGATAGGATGTACTTCTACTGAATGAGGAGGTTTCTATTGAATTGTACTAGCAGTAACATTGTGAACTACACAGCCCTGATCTTGACGTGAATGCTGGACGGCCCACATCACTGCTCGTACGATTGCACACCTCAGCCAATGGGACCAATACCAACATTTGGCATGACATTTGACGCACCCATTTTACCCTGAAGTACTTATTGCGACAACACTATTCTTAGGTTACAGATCACCTGAGCTGATTTTCAAGGTTTTCTTCTGTTGCCTTAGTGTCCACAAGCCAGTAGCTAGTGTTTTTTTCCATTACAGGGACAGCCAGGGATACCCAGGGCTTATGTGCTAATATTTTCCACGTTACTCAGCTTTTTTTCCAAAACAAAAAGCATGTGGCTCTTGTTTTGTCTTTTTGCGAAGGGCAATGCTTTGTCTTTTGGGCTAAAGTCTCAAATAAAGAAAACAACCGGTGTGTTTAATTCTATTGGGAATTTTGATTCGTCCTTGGCTGTTGAAATGCGGGTTCACTGAACTGCCATCCTATTGTTTTAGAAATATTGTACTTGTAAATAGAATTATGGGTAAAGTCAGCAAGGCAGGGCTTATCAATAATGGATAACAAATGTTCTCTCTCACTTAAATGTATACTGTTGACTTACAAAGGCACTTAATGATGGATTATGTCAAAATCGGGAATTAAATCAAATTGAGGCACCCTTTCAGTTAAAGAGTGTTTACGCTGCACTATGCTCCTTCTCTGGGTGAACTCTGTGTTAGAAACACAGTTACATGCATGTTCTTACTTACCAAAAAAATCTCCCTTGACCTGACCAAACTTTCCCACAATGCATTCACAACACAAGTCAATCCCAAACTTAAGGTGGTGATGTGACTCATTTGAACAGAGTGTTTTGCCCTAAGGCTTTTCCCTAAAGCAAAGTCAAAACATTGACAAGCCAAAAAACACATTCCAGTGTGTCAGTAGAATGAACTATAGTAGAGAGAGAGAGTAAGAGAAAATGAAGCGGAGAAAGATGCAGGGCAGGGTTTGGTACACAGCAGGACATATCATATTCTTTGCTGTGACCAAAAGAGCGTGAAATCTGAACGAGTGGACCCCTATCCCCCAAAATCCTTCCATTGTCTAAACAGAAAGAGAGGGTGTGTGTGTGTGTGCGTGCGCGTGTTACATACGTTTTCTGAATTATTCTTTCTCTTATTCTGCTTGACATTAAATAATAAAAATAATGTGTGTGTGTTAAATTGGCCCTTACTAGAATACACGGTCTACTGTATGGTTATATTGTAGCCAGACATTGAAAGCATAGTTAGCATAATAGTAGCACCAAATCCGGAAGGTTTCCTCAAAACGGTTTGTGTCTGTCAAGATAATTCGGTGTCAGGCCTGTCAAAGAAAAGTGTACGTAATTGACTCGCATGCTTTCCTTTGCATGTAAACTGTCCTCTTTCTCTTTTATTTGTCTAAGTTAACTCTTTGTATTTTGTTGATGAAGTTAAACAATATACAATATACTGTAAACAATATACTAGACCTTATATTGTTACAGTTTACAGTTTCTCCACGTGTAAAGTATTATTATTATCCAAGGTCTTAACTAGTGGCACTAGTTCTACCCGCAGAGAAATGTAAGTTCAAAGAGGCTTGATATTGCTGACGCAGTTTGCGTATGTGTAAGTCTATGGGGGTTTAAAGCTTTGTATCTCTTCCTCTGAAGTCAATCACTCACACAGCTCTCGCCATCTCTCTCAGCACAGTCACCTTCTCTTTTTCCACCAACCACAGTCTCTGCTACATCACGGCTTGTCTGGCCCTACTTGAGTCTTCAAGAGGAAGTCCTTTGAAGGGCTGCGTCCAACTCCCCAGAGATGGGTATGGAAATATTGGTTTTGGCTATGACCATCAGCCCCAGACATCAGCCTCCATCTGTGGTTTGACCTTTTCAAACCCACCAACGCCTCCTACACCCACTTGTGCACTCGCAGGCCAGGTCTTAAAACTGATAACATCCGCAGGAGCCCACAGCTGAGCAACACAGGTAGTTAGACAAAGAGGATTAAAATAAACATACACTGTAGTTTATTGTTAATAAAGTTAGTAAATTGTCAGTATAAATGGATGAAATACTGGAAAATAATTCATGGGTGTTAAGTGTACCGGTACACATATGTAAGTAATCATATGGATGTGTTAACACACACACAACTACTACATTAGCCTATATATTTGACTAATAGATTCTCAGTGTGACATGTTTGAAGTCTCGTCTCAAAGTCTGAAGTCTCAAACTCACTTAGTTCATATGTTAAAGAAAAGTTGCCAAACAGGATGGCGTAGCAACATGAGGTCACCGCCTAGTAGCCTATACCTGTACCACTAAGCGGTAGAAAAGAGAATGAACAAATGGAGCAATGTACAAATTACATTTCAATAATAAAACTCATCTATAGAGGATAGAGAATGCATATACAGTATATGGAAGTATTTGTTCCAAATAGTTGGTATAACTACGCCAAAGAGCACCTTTGGCGAGCGACTGCAGGGTGATTTCCAAACTCATGCCATGACAGCTCATAACTGTTGGCTGGTGAACACTTGGATATGGCAAGCTGGGATGAGAGCGAGGAGGTGGGGGTTGTTGGTGGTCTGGAAGGGGTTATGGAGGGTGGGGAGTGGGTAACAATGGTCCTGCTGTGTGGGTAGGGGACTAACGTCTGGGTGGGAGAGGAGAGTGGTATGAGGGCAGTGGTGGATGGGGAAGTGTGTTGTGTGTGTGTGTGTGGGGGGGCAGGAGGAGCCTATGGAAATGCAGATTGCTTCTTTCAATTCTATTGCCAGGCTCTGCTTTGATGTGAGCAGAAAAAAAGGAGGGATTTCATACAGACTAACTTTCACCAGCGTCTCTCTCCCTCCCGCCTTAAGTACCTTACTGCCCCTCCTCCCCTCTTCTCTCTCGTATCCTCAACTGACAAAATAGGCCTCAGGCCAACCAGGGCGCCTCTCAATGGGCTCAGCTCTCCTTTCTCCTCTCTCGCTGTTTTTCCACTCATCTGTCGCTATCCACTCATTTCAGAATCAAAATCAGAAAGAAATGTATTGGCTAAGTAAGGTGACCCTTAGAAGGAATTGGTCTCGGCAGTTACTCGCATACACATATACGTTTGAATAAATGAAGAAGAAAAAAATAAAGTTAGGTCATGTTAGGCCATCAAGGTCTGAAGCATTTCCAGTCAAAACACTCTGTGGACTGTGCTACTGTTATTTTAGTTTTAGAAGCATACTAATATATACGTCGCATTTAGAATACAGTATGTCGCAGTTGGGGTTTTACAACAACATAATACGTAGGATATGGGGGCGTTTGTGTTGCATTTGAGGTCTAAAATGGTCCTATTATTGTCCATGTGAATGTAGTCAAACACAATTAATGTAGTTCACAAGCCCACTCACCGAACAGCGCACACATCAGTTCCTCTTGTGGGTTCTCGTGCGCATGTGACCTGTCTATCATTCAGTTAATCCAGCCTGAATATAAAACCATGTATTGTTTGCCATGGACAATGTACTGTAACTGCCCCCCTCGACCACTACTCCTTTTCTCTTCCCTTTGAAACACTTTCCCTCCTAACATATCTAAACCTGAATCCTTCCCTTTGACCGCAGACCAGCATATCTGCCTAAGGAAATGAAAAGAATACTTGGAGGAAAAAAAAAGTTCAAGTTTTGAGGTGGTCTCAAATATGCCAGTGGGCACATTGAAATGCAGATAAAGGATGTTTTAGAGTGAATAAGAGTTCCAGGCAGCATCGGCCAGCTAATTAAATCTTTATACCTTCTTCTTCTGAGGAGAAGCTAATCTGGTGGGTGGAGAGCTAGCCTGTCCCGCTTCAAAAGACATCCCAGAAAGAAAAGCTTTTCTTTTTTATCGTTTTATTCTGTTTCTCGGCCAGAATTACTTCAAGCCCTCCAAACACACACACACACACACACACACACACACACACACACACACACACACACACACACACACACACACACACACACATACACATATCCTCTTAAAGTTGTCATTACCCATAGTAATTTCTCTTTTGCATTGAATCTGATGGAGGATTGAGTGCTTGGTGGACAATGGCAGGCCTCATTAAAAGAGGGAGTTCTGAGATGCCGGGAGAGCAGGAGAAAAGGGGAAAGGAGAAGTAGATGACAAAGCAACTACGGTGAGGATTTGGGGGGAGACTACGAGGGCTTAATTTGAATGTATGAATACTGTGGTGGGGGTTGAATAGCAATAAAGAGGAAAGTAAGTGTGCTGTAAAGGCAGCAGTTCGTGGCCAGTCTTATGTAAGGGGGGTTGTGGGTGGAGGGGGGCCCAGAGACTGCACTTTTGTCCTCATCCTGTTTTCTGAAGGGGAGGCGTAAGGGGGTGGGGGGATCAGGTGTTTCCCCCTGATAATAAGCAGCTGTGACGATCACCTCCAGACACAGCTGAGACACTTTTAACAGCTAGGCCAGAGGTTTGTGTCCCCATGCCCCCCCCCCCCCCACATACACACACACACATACACACCATCTACTACAGTAGTTTTCAAGTTGGTCAGGACCCCCAGATAGGTCATGACATGATTTTGAAGACTTTTTATGGAGTTGTTTTTAATCTAGTTTTATAAAAATGCATACCTATTTACATTGTATCCATTGTTGTTTATATATTAATATATATCTTATATTGTGTGCTATTTATTATTTATTATTATTTTATTATTATTTATTTACTTTTTACGTAATTTCTTTTAAGCTAGTTTTATAAAAATGCATACCTATTTGTATCAATTGTTGTTTATATATTAATATAGATCTTATATTTTGTGCTATTAAAAAAGCTCTCAGGGGTCACAAGCTATGAATCACTTCCCTACTGCTATTTCTCCCCTGTATCTATCTACCTCTAGCTCTCTATCCCAGAGGCTCTTGTGTGGAGCTCAGCAGAGAAACTTTCCAAGTCAGGAGACTGGGAGGACTAAATGCTATTTGCCAAATTAGATAACTCTGCTTGTCGACAACACTTAGGAGTTCAGGACAACGGCGTTGTGTTCTGGCCCCAAGTAGAAGTCACTCTCCTGCAGCTGTATATAGGATGTTGACATAGTGTGTGTTTACATGTCTGTCTATCTGTCTGTTTCTATCTCCATCTGTCTGCTTGCCTGCCTGTATGTCTGTCAGATACCAGGGTCTTACCCTTACCCCTGCGTACAAACATAAAACCGCATAAGTGCTCAAATTAACCAAGGACTACATGTTGGACAGCCACATATGGAGCTTGTGGATATAGTGTACGTTATAGCCCCCTGGGGCCCGAACATGCTTATTAATTGGCTGTAGGGCGATGGGAGAGACTCTGTGAGCAAGTGAGGGAATGCGAGGAGTTAAGTCTGTTTCCTGCAGGAGTATAAATTAAAAGCGTCTTGTAATCACATTGCAGGAATGCAGTCGGTGTACACTGTTAAACACTCCCTAAGCCTGGCTTCACTTCAGGCTCTCAGCACTGCACACAAAGAGCCCTTTGTTCTCTGGGCTCTTGAAAAGCAATGCTCAGTCACTCCCTCAGTCTCTCATTCCCTCCCTCTCCCCCCTCTCGCTCTCCCTTTCCTCTCTCTCTCTCTCTCTCTCTCTTTCTCTCGCCGTTTCTGTCATTCTCTTTTGCTCTAGTTTGTGCTCTCCTTTCCTCCCTCTATCTGGTTCTTTCATTCACAGACTTTCGTCCTCCCACTGCCTGTTCGCTCATTTTCTCCTGCTCTTTCTCTTTCTGCGCTGCAGCTCGCTTTTCCTTGTGGCCTTCCCCCCGCGCGCCCACACGCGCACACACACACACACACACACACACACACACACACACACACACACACAGTTAACCCAGACCATTGGACTTTGGCTGGGATATTTGAGCTTGCATAGCCAGGGGTGGCAAGAGATAACATGCAAACTCCCAAAGTCAATCACAACGACGGTTACGTCCGCAGGAACCCGAGGGCCCGCACTAAACAAACCCTCAGTGGGCCTCGACGCCACAGAAAAACGGGATTTCTCAAAGGGAGCACTCCCTTTGCGATTTTCTCTGCCCACGCCAACAGCTTTGTTCGGTTAACCACACATTTACGGTAAGGAGCTGGAGTGGTGTCTTAACCCCCACCCCCCAACCCCAACTGAAAATATTTACACATAAGATAGATACACACCGGTGCTAGCATACACCCAACACTGCACTCAAACACACTATAGTATATTAACGCGGCCACACACAAGCTACAATGGAAGCCCATGGGCGTGACATTTCAGTCATCAGGACATATGTGACAGGGGTATGAGATTTTACAGTTCCCTGGGAGTTATATTATTATTATATTATATTATATTACACACGTCATTTCCTGTTGATAGATGCTTCTGTAATGTGCTTTTTTTTTGTTTGTTTAGATTTTTTTACATTGCATCGATGTATTTCAAGCGGTAATTTGTGGCAAATTACTGCTTTATTGGGAGCAAGTCATTATTGCTGACTATATTTGCTCCTGATATGATCTGCTGCAAAAGTCATTACTTAAAAGTTACTATAAAATTTCTATATTACTATATTTATTAGTATAAATATGTAACACTGTAAGATTGTGAGTGAGATCACTGTAGTTGACCTGTGACCTCTGTTACTGATACAAATTTATGAACCCAGTGGCCTATTGTGAGGGTGGGTCGGAGGAGGTTTAACTGTTACAAGATTGCTGGGTTGATCCCTGGCAGTGAACAAGACTGAACCATAAAATAAACTGTTGTGTATTTTATAGTTTATATAAATACAGCCATGGACAAAATTAAGAGACCACTGTATATATTTATTAAATATAATAATATAACATAAAATGTAAATATATATATATATATATATATATATATATGTAAATGTGTTCTAAAAATCTGCAGTGGTCTCTTCATTTTTTCCATGTCTTTTTTCTTTATATACTCAGGGGCAGATGTCCGAACGTTAGAGAGCGCAACGTAAACAGTGACTGGGCCAGGCTGCAGAAAGATGGGATGTACCAAACCTGCGGCTGATCACGTAATCAGCGCATGTCACCGCCCTTTAACCGTAAGTTGCGACGCTCTGTTCGCTGAGTCGGAGATCATCTCTGATTTCTTCCAGTAACTGTATTATTGCATGACTGCTTAATCCTTAACTTCTTGAAGACTTGATGACGTTTCAATATGCGTAGGTTTGGGTAGAAATGGTAGGGACATGTCCCTACCAATATTAGGGACCATTACATTGTCCCTACAAATCATTTCTATAAGTAAAATGCAATTTCCTTATAAATAAATAATCCAAAAATAATTCCCTCAAAGTATACATTTTCCGTTATGATGGAGTGAGCCACTGGTGAAAGGCGTGTTTTGACCGAGGTCCAGTAAAATACAACTTCCAATGTCATGTCAGTTGAATCAAATACACTTTAAAAAACAATGTTGTGGAACTCGTCTTGCTAATTAATCGAAAATAGCGACGCATAAAAGGGTATCGTCAGTAGCAGAGAACCTACAGTAAACCTACACCCTTATGTCTTCATCAACGTACTGTACATACAAATAGGTAATCAGACTCTCCTTATGTTTCTCCTCCCATCATTTTGCACGAAATTCCCACTTTTTCCTTGACCCTCCCATGTATGCATGTGTTAGCGCAATGCACAAATTGCCATTCTGCACTCCTGTGCCAGGCAGAATACGGTTTTAGCCATTTGCGGTCTGTTCGTACATACCATGCCATGTTTTTAGGCGCACATTGTGTCGAAATTATGCCAAAAAAGGCTCTAACATGTTAGTACATCTGCCCCTCACTGTCCCGTTTAGATTTAACATACTTTTAATTCATAAACTGAACGGTTCACTGCAATACCAGGCCTAAACTTTTTCACCTGCTGTTTGTAAATATATGCTGTCCCCATTATAGAAGACATGATCACCAAAAGACAATACTGATGACCCTGTACAGTCTAACCTTCATAACAGGACATTGGTATCTAGTCATATGCAAATGCATGTGTGGTTAATGTGTTATATTGTTATAGTTATAGTGTTTCAAACAGGCTTGGCCTGAAGTGGAATCATGTCCATCATCTTGTCTTTCAGAGGCCTTCTGACACAAAATGCCCTTGCACAATCACCTGACAGATGACTACATACACACACTCACGCACACCCACACCCACACGCACACACACACACTTATCACACCACATCACACCCTCGGAGCATGCAACGACTCGACTGGCCTTCCCAGCAATTCTCTGCAAGTACAAACACACATGCGCACACACACGTGGACACGCACACACTTAAGCAGACACACACTCAAACACACCAATACACACACACTCTGAAGCCCAAAGATACACTGCACTAGCACATGTTACAGAAACATATGCATCAAGACGCAAACACACACACACACACACACACACAAACACACTCGTTGCCATTACAACACGCACACACATTTTGCTACCCGGATCCCAAACACGGGCCTGTAGCGACCTGCCTAAAACACAACCGCCGTATAAAAGCAGCGCACAGGACACAGCTCAGGGGGTTGTGCAGTACAGGGCAGGGCCCAACTTCGCCAAACTGCTCTGCCGCCTTTGATGGGAGCGAGACAGATGAGAGCAGTGAAAAACAGACGGATATGAGGAGAACACCCCACAGATGGGTTCACATCACAGTCACTTCCTGCCTTGGCTCGGAACACTGCAAAGCGGTGAAAAAAGGTTATGTGGGAACGGTTAAACTGTATCTGTCTTACTGTGTGTGTGGACCTGTGTGTGTGTGTGTGTGTGTGTGTGTGTCTACATCTGTGTGTGAGGAAATTAAGCAATCATACCATCAGGTTCGCACACACTCAGTTTACACCATTGAATGTATCGCACACCTTGACCTGGCTCTTTCCCCAGTCCTCCCAGCTCGCCTCCAGGCAGAGCGTGGCTGTGTGTTTACACGTTCCAAGACACAAGGACTGCTGTTGACACATACTGCCCATTTATCTTCCCGCCATCTTCTTTGCACTTGCTCTTGTCGCTTGCTCTGTGGATATTTAACAAAGTGGATGGTGGGGCAAGTGATAATTTTCCCTTTAGGTTTGCTCACAAAGCTTGAGTCTTGTATTTCAGATAAGATTGTACATTATTAATCCCTGAGGGGAAATATGGTTGCAGCAGCATAAAGTCAACAATCACAGTGCCTTACTTATATTTATGCGGTTTTAATATAGGTTATGCATTGAATATGTCTATGGTTTTGTTGGTTTAAACCCTTCCCAGCAGTGCTGTACAAACCTCCTCTATGCCCCCCCCTCCGCGCATAAATGATATCTCCCACTGCCTCATGTGAGAAACCACAGCATGGTACAGCCAGTCCTTAGTCACCTTCCAGTCTTCCATCACTCAGCAATTTGCTCATTTAGTTTGCTTACTTTATTCTTTGCCAGCCTACACCGACGTTTTCATCCCCTCTCCTACACCATTCGCTCAGCACATTGCTCTCCGGTTTTGTATTGGCGTAATGATGTTGACAGAGAGGATGATGGCCTCTCTCTCTCTCTGTAAGCTTGGGCTTTAGGGCTGAGGTAGTCCTTCCAAGCTGTCTTAAGCACACTGCAGTGTCGGGAACATAGTCTGCCGCAGCTCCAACAGACCTATAGGATCCATGGGTTACATCTAGGACATATGACGTAATTCCCTTTTTTGCACATTTCTGTGTTTGTCTGTGTTTGTCTGTGTGTGTCTGTGTGTGTGTGTGTGTGTGTTCCTCCTTATCTGTTGACATTACACATGGCCATCCATGTAAAACAGGTTCCAGGAAGGCCGGGGGGCCATTGAGCATGTCAACACTCCTGTGCAACTCTCTGCAATCTGTAAGTACCCCCGGACCCGCTTGGGTCAAGGGTGAAAGGTCACAGGCTATGATCCACCTAGAGGGACAGGCACAGGCAATACAGCTCCATTCATAACTATATATACGCCCTGCACATGAATGTACTGGTTACTGCAGCAGTGTTGCTAACAGTGCTAGCCTGAGGAACGTCGGACAGCTTTGTGTGTGTGGCTCCTAATGACGGATAATGGCAGTTTTGAGTCTGGTGGGTCTGTTTGTGATTGTGCCTTGAGGTGTTTATATGTGTTTACGTGTGAGAGAGAGAGAGAGAGAGAGAGAGAGAGAGAGAGAGAGAGAGAGAGAGAGAAAGAGAGAGAGAGAGAGAGAGAGAG